>CAUYON010079229.1:0-15026 GCA_963573935.1 Arctocebus calabarensis
TTTTTTTTTTTTTTGAGACAGAGCCTCAAGCTGTCACCCTGGATAGAGTGCCATGGCATCACAGCTCACAGCAACCTCCAATTCCTGGGCTCAAGCGAGTCTCTTGCCTCCGCCTCCCAAGTAGCTGGGACTACAGGCACCCTCCACAACGCCTGGCCATTTTTTGGTTGCAGCTGTCATTGTTGTTTGGCGGGCCTAGGCTGGATTTGAACCCACCAGCTCAGGTGTACTTGGCTGGCGTCTTAGCCTGTTGAGCCACAGGTGCTGAGCCGTGCCTGTTCTTTTTAATAGCCATGTAGTATTCCATTATGTGAATGTATCCTGATTTATTTAATGTGAACTTTACTGAAGAAATTTTATTTGACATTGACAAATATGCAATGAATGTCCTTTATGTGCATGTTTGTTTAGAGTAAAGGTTTTAGGGTTTTTTTTTTCCTTCTAAGATTGAGATCTCAACCATCCTCTTTTGTATCCTGAAATGCTTTATTGGTTTATATACTTGTCTCCTAGGTATCGCATCACAATTGGCAATAAAACGTGTGTGTTTGAGAAGGAAAATGACCCATCAGTGATGCGCTCACCTTCTGCTGGAAAGTTAATCCAGTACATTGTAGAAGATGGAGGTCATGTGTTTGCTGGCCAGTGCTATGCTGAGATTGAGGTCAGTGTGGTGAATGTGCTGTTGTGTCATTAGAGGGGAGGCAGGAAAAGGATCGACTGGGATGGACTAGGAATGAAAAGTAGCAGACAGGAAATAGGAAAGAAAGTTGGTTAGTTTAACTGGTATCATGAACCTTAAGATTTTAAAAACAAATAAAAACCTTGTAGTTTTTCTTTGACAGATGAGGAATTTCTAGCTCTCAAAATAGATACTAGGCAAAATAGTTATTGAATATTAGATGTGCTAACTCCTGGCTACAAAGGGAAATTATGATAGGTGGTAAAATATGATGGATTCTAAGAAAGCTGACCATAGAGTGCAGATAGTCTGAAGGAAGGAACATTTTATTTTAGTATTGATAGCTAGTAATTGAGCAGGTATAAAAGGGCAGAGGAGAGTATTTGAAGTTGAAGGAGTCATAGGTACAGAATCTAAGAAACAAAAGACTGTGGTGTATTTATAATATATATATATTTTTTCTTTGCAGTTTTTTGTTTGTTTGTTTGTTTGTTTTTTGGGGGGGCCGAGGCTGGGTTTGAACCTACCACCTTGGGCTTATGGGGCTGGCACCCTGCTCACTAAGCCACAGGCACCACCCTATAAGATACTTTGGCATTGTTTAAGAATATTCTAAAATTTAATGGGAAGCAGCAAGCAAAGATGCTAAAGAAGTAATGTGAGGTCTTAAATGTAAGGTCTCGAACATGATGTCTTGAAGGATCTTATAAGCTATACTAGTGTAAGTTTAGACTGTCCTGAAGGCATTAGGGAATCAGTGAAGGATTTTAAGTGGAAAGTGGTATGATGAAATTTGAGCTCTAGAATGATTGCTTTTAGTGACCTTGCTGGAGATGTCTACCAGGTGAGGAAATATCTTAGGTTTTTAAAGTACTCCAGGCAGAAATGATGCTGGCCTAAACCAAAGAGACAGCAGGAGAGGAAGTTTAGGGGAGAGGTTTAGAAGGTGTACTTGTCTGGGGATGGTAATTGGTAGATACGTAGATAAAGGGGAAAGAGGAGTGAAGAATAATAACCCTTAGGTTTTTGCCTAGATATCTTAGGTAGACAGACTGTGAGTGACAGCCTGAATCCACTAGTATGAAGAGGTTTAATTGTTACTCACTTCTAAGTAAGAACCAAGTAAAATTACAAACTCCAGCTAAATGAATTTAAAAAATAAAAATAGGAAATGTCAGTAACTATTATTAATTCTTATATCAAGGTCCTACTTTTTCTAGTTACTTGCCTTGGTAGTCCCTAGAAGGTTTTGATAAATTCCTACTTTTTTCTGGTTTGACTCAGGTGTAGTCCAACTTTGTTGCTTTCACTTAAGTGAAAACTGATCTCTTTTAAACATTTACCTGTATATAGAGAGGTCAGACTCTTATATTTTTCACTAAAGGTGATGAAGATGGTGATGACCTTAACAGCTGTAGAGTCTGGCTGTATCCATTATGTCAAGCGGCCTGGAGCAGCTCTTGACCCTGGCTGTGTAATAGCCAAAATGCAGTTGGACAACCCCAGCAAGGTTCAGCAGGTAAGTAGGAAGGTACTCTGAATATTGCTCTCCAAAAGCGGAAGAGCATGGTAGTTTGGAAGGGCTTGTGATTTCAACGTTTGTTTTAATATTTTTTTCCTTAACATTTTTATCCTCTTATACCTTATATTTGTGCCCATAATACTGTGGAGCTAGAGTTTGCAAGAACTACTACAATACTAAGATTCTGTAATTTCCTCCTGATAATTCACCCATGGACTTCCCTTCTGGTAGCTTGGTATGGTGAAAGGATGTCTTGATTTTGAGTGATGATTCTTAAGTTGTAGTAGTTTATACCCTAAATAGAAGGTAGTGGATGACTTGATCTCTTGTTGGGGTTGGCAGGCTGAGCTTCACACAGGTAGTCTGCCACGGATCCAGAGCACAGCACTCAGAGGCGAGAAGCTCCATCGAGTGTTCCACTATGTCCTAGATAATCTGGTCAACATAATGAATGGATACTGTCTTCCAGATCCTTTCTTTAGCAGCAAGGTATGAGTTACTTATTTGGGGAAGGGATATACAAATGGGGTACCTATTTTCCAAAACAGTTTAAAGTCTTATAATGATTTTATAGAGGGAAGGAAAGAAAGCTGTTTGGCCAAGGAACTTTGTAACTTTCAGTTGTGGGATTTGAAATCTTTATGTTCTTGTTTCTTATCTTTGTCATGGATTTCACATTTAATTGGGATTATTCCTTTTTAAAACCAGAGAATAGGCAATGTTAGATGCTAAATTTTAAAGTAAGTACTATATGATAGTGTATCCAGATACAGTTGACCCATGAACTGGATAGATTTGAACTGTATGGATCCATTTATATGTGTATTTTTTCAACCAAACTCAGATTCAAAATACAGAATTTGTGGGATATGAAACTCAACATCAGGGCAGCACCTGTGGCTCAGTGGGTGGGGCACTGGTCCCATATACGGAGGATGGTGGGTTCAAATTGGCCCCACCAGCTAAAACAGGAGTGGCAACTGCAACAAAAAATAACCAGGCATTGTGTGGGCACCTGTAGTCCCAGCTATTCTGGAGGCTGAGGCAAGAGAATTGATTAAGCCCAAGAGTTGGAGGTTGCTGTGAGCTGTGACAGCACAGCACTCTATTGAGGGTGATATAATGAGACTCTGTCTCAAAAAAAAAAAAGAAATTCAACATGCACAGAGGGCCAACTTTTCATATTAACAGGTTTTATAGGGCTGGCTGTTGGGCTTGACTATGCAAATTTTGATATAGGCAGGGGTTCTGGACCCAATCCCCTGTGTATACTGAGAGATGACTGTATATCATTTTATTTGGGGGACTGTGTTCATTTTAGATCCTATTTTCTCATTTCTTTCTTCTTAGGCAAAAAACTGGGTTGAGCGGTTGATGAAGACGCTCAGAGATCCCTCCCTTCCACTCCTAGAGTTGCAAGATATCATGACCAGTGTATCTGGCCGCATCCCTCCAAATGTGGAAAAGTCTATCAAGAAGGAAATGGCTCAATATGCCAGCAACATCACATCAGTCCTGTGTCAGTTTCCCAGCCAGCAGGTATTTATACAATGATGCTGTTGTTTTCCACTAGGTACTAATGCCAGAGTTCGTGTTGTAGAATTCCTTCCTATTTGGATCCTCTAATTTTAAGCACTGTGCTTTTCACAAAACTGCCTCAGTATACCAGCCCAATAGTGAAAATACTGTATATGAAATGGAAAGTATTTATGGTTATGAGAGAGGCATGCTTAGGTCATGTACTCCATATAGCTTTATTCTTGGGGCTATTCCTTAATTAGAGATATTTTCATGAATTTAAAATGGAGGGACATTGGTAGTTTTATTATCAAGCTTCCCTATCAAAGCAGCATCATTGCCCTTTGCTTATAAAGCAGATTTTCGTGTAGGGAGTATAACTAAGCAAGTGGGGAGTAACGTTTGACCTTACACATATCTTGCCTGTTACAGCCTCTGGTACAATGAGAGTTTTTGTGATGTAGTCATTAATCCATCTGGGAAAGAGTAAAAAGAGGTAAAATTTACTTGCTTATTTAGCCCAAGACTCAAACTATGCCCAGTAACTTACAGATGCTGCCAACGTGTTGAAGAATTGTCAACTAAAAGACAATACAAGACTAATATTTTGGCCCTCTTTTTTTTGGAGGCTTCATTTTGTCCCCCTTTCCTTTGCCTTAGATTGCCAATATCCTAGATAGCCATGCAGCTACACTGAACCGGAAATCTGAACGGGAAGTCTTCTTTATGAACACTCAGAGCATTGTCCAGCTGGTGCAGAGGTAATTAATATGTACCTCCGGATTCTATCCTCACATCTTCCTTTCTTTTCCTTGGTGAAGAGGTTCATTTCAGGTTTGACTTTAAGAAATTAGGAGCACTTTATATCTTAGAAAGTGCCTTTTGTCTTCTAAATATCTTAGAATTACGAGCTAATGCTCATATTCAATATTTCTGATGACTTCTTAATGTTCTACATCTTGCTGTCACTTATTCAGTCGCAGAAATTTTGGTTTTCTTTTAACTTGCCATTGTGATGAAACTCCTAATTTTTCTTCTGGCACAGGATCCAGTATAACATCTATTCTTTTTAGCTTATGGAGCCAAGTAGGTAGACTAAAGGGATGTTCACAGAGCATTTTCAACTTTAAGTTACTTATAAAGTTTTCAGATATCCCTTAGCCATTCTAGAGCATGGTAATAATTTCTGTTCAGCAATATGAGCTGAATTGGAGTGTTGATACATAAGGCTATGTGTTTTTTGGTTTGGGTTTTTTTGTTTTTGTTTTTGTTTGTTTGTTTGTTTTTGAGACAGAGTCTTCCTTCTGTTGCCCTGGGTAGAGCACTGTGGCATCATAGCTCACAGCAACTTCTAATTCTTGGGCTCATTGATCCTATTGCCTGAGCCTCCCAAATAGCTGGGACTACAGGCACCCACCACAAATGTCCAGCTAGTTTTTCTATTTTAGTAGAGACACTCTCTTGTCCAGGGTGGTGTGGAACTCCTGAGCTCAAGGAGTCCACTGGCCTCAGCCTCCCAGAGTGCTAGGGTTACAGCATGAGCCACTGTACCCAGCCCTGTTTTTTCTTTCTGAAACAGGGTCTCCTGTTAGAATGCAGTGACCTCCATGACCATAGCTCATTGCAGCTTCAAATTCCTAGGCTCAGGTGATCCTCCTACTCTATTCTCCCAAGTAGCTTTGACTACAAGCTCACACTACCACACCTAGCTAATTTTTTGATTTTTTATGGAGATGTGATCTTGCTGTGTTGCTCAGGGTGGTCTTGAACTCCTGGCCTCAAGTGATCTTCTTGCCATGGCCTCCTAGAATATTAGATTATGGGCATGAGCTGCTGCACTGTGCCTTTTATTTTTATTTTTTTAATAGATAAGTAATAGTTGTACATACTGATGAGGTATATGTATAGTGATGTTTTGATACATTTGATGTATAGTGATCATATCAGGGCAATTAGCAGATACATTTCAAACCTTTATCACTGTATTAGAACATTCAGTGTCTTCCTAGCCATTTGAAAGTATATGTTATTTTTTATTATAGTCATCTTACAATGGTATAGAATACTAAAACTTTTCCCTCTTAACTAGCTATAATTGTGTATCCTTTAACAAAGACTTTTTGTGCCTTCTTTTTTCCTTCATAAAAGGAGTCTTATCTATAGTGAGATTTCTTTTTTTTTTTTAGAGACAGAGTCTCACTTTATCACCCTCGGTAGAGTGCCGTGACATCACACAGCTCATAGCAACCTCCACCTCCTGGGCTTCGGTGATTCTCTTGCCTCAGCCTCCCGAGTAGCTGGGACTACAGGCGCCCACCACAACACCCGGCTATTTTTCTGCTTTGCAGTTCGGCTGAGGCCGGGTTTGAACCCTCCACCTTCGGTATATGGGGCTGGCGCCCTACTCGATAAGCCATAGGCGCCACCCAATAGTGAGATTTATTTTAGACTTGGAATTCTTTTTTTTTTTTTTTTTTTTTGAGACAAAGTCTTACTTTATTACCCTTCTAGAGTACATCATCATACCTCACTCCTGGGCTCAAGTGATCTTCCTGCCCCAGCCTTCAGAGTAGCTGAGACTATAGGCATATGCCCCTATGCCCATGCCCAGCTAATTTTTCTTTTCCTTTCTTTTTTTCTTTTTTTCCCTTTTTTTTTGAGACAGAACCTCAAGCTGTCACCCTGGATAGAGTGCTATGGCATCACAGCTCACAGCAACCTCCAATTCCTGGGCTCAAGCGAGTCTCCTGCCTCTGCTTCCCAAGTAGCTGGGACTATAGGCACCCGCCACAACGCCTGGCCATTTTTTGGTTGCAGTTGTCATTGTTGTTTGGCTGGCCCCGGGCTGGATCGGAACCCGCCAGCTCAGGTGTACATGACTGGTGCCTTAGCCTGTTGAGCCACAGGCGCCTAGCCTCTTTTCTTTTTCTTTGAGACAAAGTCTCATTGTGTCGCCCTCGGTAGAGTGATATCATGTCACAGATGACAGCAACCTCAAACTCTTGGGCTTAAATGATTCTCTTGCCTCAATCTCCCAGGTCGCTGGGACTACAGGTGCCTGCCACAATGTTTGGCTTTTTGTTGTTGTTGTTGTCATTGTTATTTAGCAGGCCCAGGCTGGGTTCGAACCTACCAGCCCCATTGCATGTGGTGGGTTCCCTAACCACTGAGCTATCGGCGCTGAGCCTCTAATTTTTTTTTTTGAGACCCAGTTTCCCTTTGTTGCCCTTGATCGAGTACTGTGGCATCATAGTTCACAGCAACCTAAAATTCTTGGGCTCCAGGGATTCTCTTGTCTCAGCCTTCTAAGTAGCTGGGAATACAGGCACCCCCACAATGCCTGGCTATTGTTTTTAGAAATGGGGTCTTGCTCATGCTGGTGTTGAACCTGTGAGCTCAGGTAATCCATCCGCCTCGGCCTCCCAGAGTGCTAGGATTACAGGCGTGAGCCATCGTGCCTTGCCTAGTTTTTCTGTTTTTAGTAGAGACAGGATCTAACACTTGCTCAGACTGATCTCTAACTCCTGAGCTCAAGTGGCCCTCCCACCTTGGCCTCCTGGAGTGTGAGGATTGCAGGCGTGAACCACCACACCCAGCTTTGACTTGGAATTTACTTGGAATTTAAATTAATCTGGTTAAATGATTCTGGTCTGCCTTTTATTCTTCAGAGGGAAAGCAATTCTCATCTTTTAAGTAAATTTGGTGTATGGGTTTATTATCTAATGGCATTGGCTTGTGAAGTTTTTCAGTGGAGACTTTTTCTGTTTGCTTAGGTACCGAAGTGGCATCCGAGGCCACATGAAGGCTGTGGTGATGGATCTGCTCCGGCAGTACCTGCGAGTGGAGACACAATTCCAGAATGGTAAGCTTCTTCCTGAGAACTCTTATCTATAGAAGTTTTTCATTCTGTTGAACAGCCCAAACTATCTTTTTAGGACTGTGCGAGAGCTAATCCTGTTTTTGCTGTCACCAGTGGTTCCCATTAACAAACTCCCTCCTTTCACCACTCCTTGAAAAACTCCACTTCCATGTGCACTAGTGCCAAAAAACAACAGAACATTGCTTGAATTAAATGTGAGTCCAGTGCATTTCTGGGATATGTCTGAGATAATTTTTCTAGTAGAGGTTAACATTCCTGTCGACATCTTCTTGACCTCATGTAGCGAGAGTTGGTTGAGTCATGACCTAGCTGAAATTGAGAAACCAGTTTCTGAAGAGCTTGCCTCTCAGCACCTAATCCATGGATTGAACCCATCTAGTAAGGGTTCATATTTCCCAGTACTTTTTGATGTATCATTTAGGTGGAATTTACCCCTGGCTTTCTCTGAAGAGTTTCACTAAATGATATATATAGTCTTTAAGTGTGAAATAGCTTAGCTAAGATTCTAAGCTATGTAATGCTGATATTGCTTCCTGCCACAAGATGGCAGTGAAATACCACAGAATTTGAAACACATTACCTAAAATGTTCTTTTATCTGTTCCTCTCCCTTTTGTATCCTTTAAAAGATAAGCAAACATCCTCAAGCAATGTATAAAATAATTCAGCAATGTATAAAATAATGTGTCATAACCAAGTTGGCTTTATCCCACTAATGCAAGGTTTGTTAATGTTGGGAAGGTCAATTAATGTAATTTATCATGTAGATTAGAGGAGGAAAAGACACGATTGTCATCTCAAAATAACGAGGTCAGGGGAGAGCATTTTACAGAATTTAACATTCATTCACTAGGAGTTAAATGGAACTCTTGTAAAGAGGACCCATAAAAAGTCTATAGGCTATATCTTGCATAATGATAAAATGTCCAAAGCATTCTCTTTAAGATTAGGAATAAGACAAGGACAACTGCTGTCACTACTTCTATTCAACATCATGCTGGATGTTCTAGCCAGTGTAGTAAGATAAGAAAAAGAATTAAAAGGTATAAGATCAACAGAAGCGGGGAAGTAAATCTCCCACTATTAGGCATGATATGATGTCTACTTAGAAAGGTTCAATGAATCCACAGATTTATTATTATATTATTTAAAGTCTAGCATGGTTGCAGATGTAAAAGTCAACATAAAAAATTCAATCACATTTCTTTACATAGAGCAATTGTTTAGAAAAGCTATTTAGAAAAATATGCCATTTAGGCCAGGCATGGTGGCTCATGCTTGTAAATCCTAGCACTCTGGGAGGCCAAGATGGGTGAATTGCCTGAGCTTAGGAGTTTGAGATCAGCCTGAGGAAGAACGAGAACCCATCTCTACTAAAAATAGAAAAACTTGTTGGGCGTGGTGGTCCATGCCTATAGACACAACTATTTGGAGGCTGAGGCAAGAGGGTTGCTGAAGCTCAAGAGTTTGAGGTAGTGGTGAGCTGTGACACCCCAACACTCTACCCAGGGTGACAGAGGGAGACTTTATCTCACAAAAAAGAAAAATATGCCATTTAAAATGTCGATTAAAAGTGATGAAAAAAGTTAGGAATAAATCTAACAAAAAATGTGTAAGCTTCTTTTAAAGAAAATTGTAATCAGTAAAAAAGTTCTAAATAAATATCAATGTCTTAAATTATAATATATACTATTACAAAGATGTTGATTATCCCTAAATTCATTTGTAGATTCATTGATATTCTTTTATTATTATTATTTTTTTTTTTTGAGGCGGAGTCTCACTCTGTGGCCCTGGGTAGAGTGCTATGGAGTCACAGCTCATAGCAAGCTCCAACTCTTGGGCTTAAGTGATTCTTTTGCCTCAGCCTCCCAAGTAGGTGGGACTACAGGTGCCTGCCATAATGCCTAGCTATTTTTTGTTGTTGTTGTGGTTGTCATTGTTGTTTAGCTGGCCTGGGCCGGGTTTGAACCCACCAGACTTGGTGTATGTGGCTGGCGCTGTAACCACTGCGCTATAGGCACTAAGCCAATTCATTGATATTCTAATAAAAATTCTATTAGGGTATTTTTGTAGAATTTTTCAAGATAATTCTAATATATATATAGAAGTCTGATAATAGCCTCTTCTAAAGAAAACTTTAGAAGATAATACTTCTAAAGGAAAACAGGTGAAAAGATTTACCTAGATATCAAGACTTAATATAAAGCCATTTTAATTAAGAAATTTTGATATGGGGGTAGGGATAAATTTATGGAACTTAATAGCCTAGAAATAGATCTACTCATATATGAAAACTTATTTTATGAAAGAGCGGGCGTTATAGGTCATGGGGAAGGGTTAGAATTTTTTTTTCTGGCTCGGCGCCTATGGCTCAACGGGCTAAGGCGCCAGCCACGTACACCTAAGCTGGCGGGTTCAAATCCAGCCCTGGCCGCCAAACAACAATGACGGCTGCAACCAAAAAATTAAAAAAAAAAAAAAGGGCCAGGCATTGTGGCGGGTGCCTGTAATCCCAGCTACCTGGGAGGCGGAGGCAAGAGACTCGCTTGAGCCCAGGAATTGGAGGTTGCTGTGAGCTGTGATGCCACAGCACTCTATCCAGGGTGATACCGTGAGGCTCTGTCTCAAAAAAAAAAAAAGAATTTTTTTTTTCTATAACTGATACTAGCACAATGAATGATTCATTTGTAAAACCAAAAAACAAAAAAAAGTAAAGTAAATTGGATTAGGTGGCTCATAATCCCAGTGCTTTGGGATGCCCAAAGTAGGAGGATCACTTGACACCAGAACCTCAAGACCAGCCTAGAGCAACGTAGCAAGTTCTCATCTTTACAAAAAATTAAAAAATTAGACAGGCATTAGTGGCCATGTCTGTAGTTTTAGCTATTTGGGAAGCCGAGGCAGGAGAATTGCTTGCACCCTGGAGTTCAAAGCTGCAATGATTGTGGCATTGAACTCCACCTGTGGTAACAGAACAAGAGCGTATCTCAAAAAACAAAAGGAAGAAAGACTTTGGAACCCTACTTATACCTTAAAGATTAACATATGTACTAAAGAGGCAAAACTATTCAAATTTTTAGGAGAATACTTTTATGACCTCAGGCTAGGGAAGATGTTATTGTACAAGACAAAGCAAGTGCAAACTAGAAAGGAAAAAATTAATTCACCCTCACATAAGAACTTCTGTTCAGGCTTGGTGCCTGTGGTTCAATGCGTTAAGGCGCCAGCTACATACACCTGAGCTGGTGGGTTCGAATCCAGCCCGGGCCCACCAAACCACAACGACGGCTGCAACCAAAAAATGGCCAGGTGTTGTGGCGGGCGTCTGTAGTCCCAGCTACTTGGGAGGCAGAGGCAAGAGACTCGCTTGAGCCCAGGAATTGGAGGTTGCTGTGAGCTGTGCTGCCACAGCACTCTACCAAGGGTGACAGCTTGAGGCTCTGTCTCAAAAAAAAAAAAATTATTTAAAGAACTTCTGTTCATTAGAATGCACCATGGAAATACAAGCTACAAAGTGGGAGAAGATACTTAGAAAATACACACCTAACAAAGGATTAGTATCTAGAGAACGCCTATCTATCAGTTAAAAAAAAAAAACCTAATGGGCTAAAGATACTTCCAGAAGAGAAACATGAATAATCCACGAATTTTAAAAAGATAATCAATCCCATTAGTAATTTAGAGAAATGTGAACCAAAGGTAAAATGAGATTTGTAAAAATTTAAAAGTCATATCATCTTTACTGCTGTAAGTAGAACTGCAGATTGATACACCACTTTGGAGGACAATTTGTCAGTACCTAATTAAGTTGAATTTATTTGTATTCTTCAACCTAGTAATTTCCTAAATAATATACTCTAGATAACTCTTACATGTTTATTAGAAAACATATACATATAGGGCTGTTCATAATTCCAAAAAAGACAGGAAACAATCTAAATACATATAAGTAGATCATTGAATTATAGTGTGTTCCTACAATGAATACTGTGTACAGCAGTGAAAATGGATGAACCAAGGTATATACGTGAACAAAAGGATGAATCTTAAAAACATAATGTTGGGGAAAAAGCTGCAGTGATTCTATTTTTATTGGGTTCAAAAACTGGAAAAATTAAACTATGCATATATTAGTTGTAAATGTAAAGAAAAGCAAAAGAATAGTTAACATAAAATTCAGTTTAGTAGCTGTTTCTGAGGAGGAGCACATAGGGATCTTCAAAGATACAAAAGATGTTCTATTAAAATTTAGTAGCTTTAAAATAAGACATGGCTGTTTAAACTGTTAGCATATATATTCTAAGAATATATATATATATATTTCACAATTAGAAGTCTCAAAAAAGGGAACACTTGGCCGGGCGTAGTGGCTCACACCTATAGTCCCAGTGCTGTGGGAGGCCAAGGCAGGTGGATTTCCTGAGCTTGGAGGTTCGAGACCAGCATAAGTCAGAGTGAACCAGAGTAAAAGACCCCATCTCTACCAAAAAAAATAAATAAATATCGCCGGGTGTTGTGATGGGTGCCTGTAATCCCAGCTACTTGGGAGGCAAAGGGCGAAAGAATCGCTAAAGGAAGAAAGGAAAAAAAAAACAAACTCCAAACTAAGAAGAGTGAAAGCTAGCTGAAATTGAAAGCAAAAAAAAAAAAAGAACACTTGGTGTCATTGGTTTTTTAGTGTCTCCCCCCCACCCCAGGTAAATGTATTCTTTTTATTTTCCTTGCTTTGAATAATTCCTACTTCCAAAGTGTATTTCTGTTGTCATTTTGAAACTAAGTCTCAGTAGGGAAAAATATGAATTTGTATAGGCTAACCAATTTTTAAACAGCTTCTGTTTTGGTTGAAAAGGGCCTGTTAAGAAATTGGCAGCTCTCTAGATGTAGTAGTCCACTATCTTTCAAATATATTTTAGTTTCATTTTTGAAAAAAATGCTTGTGTCATTCTCTAATATTTAAAAGAGATAAAAGCAGAATTGGCTCTGGTTGGGTATATTCAATGTTCTAGGAAACCATGATAATGCAGTTTGAATGCCACTGTTCTGGTTTGTAACTTGTTAATTCTTTACTATTTTCATGATTTCATAAAATTCTACCCTTGAGAATATTCAAACACTAACTCCTCTTTATTTGAAAATTTAATTCTGAGGTAAGCTATTTTCTAAAGAACTGAATATTATTTATATCCCATGGTAGATATCACTACAGTATACCTAAGGCGTATGCTTCTTTTGTAAAACATAGGTTTCCAAATCAGTAGTAACCTGCCCCTGGTGGCTTTGTGGAAGGCCAGTGAAAAGTATGTTTCAGTTTAGTCTCCCTGTAGACCTTTTGACTTAATTCAGGATTCTCATTGATCTGTATCTTGGTTTGGATTTGGAATTTTTAGGCTTTGTTTAGCTGTTTCAAAGACTTAGGGGAAAATGTCGATTCCAGAGGTAGCAGCCACACTTATGAATATTTATAACGTAGGTGTGGTTTTATTTTTTTCAGCTAAAACTGTACCTATCAGTTAGAGTGAAATATTTTCTGTGAATCAAACATAGACCAGAATTTCAAGCTCTGGGTTAAACCTTAAAAGTCATTACGTTGGCTCAGCACCTATATCTCAAGTGGTTAAGGCGCCAACCACATACACCAGAGCTGGCGGGTTCTTGGCTTGCCAAACAACAATGACAACTACAGCCAAAAAATAGCTGGGTATTGAGGTAGGCACCTGTAGTCCCAGCTACTTGGGAGGCTGAGGCAAGAGAATCCGCTTAAACCCAGGAATTGGAGGTTGCAGAGATCTGTGATGCCACGGCACTCTACCCAAGACAGCTTGAGGCTCTTCCCCCTCCCCCCCCAAAAAAAAACAAAAACAAAAAATCGTTAAGTTTAATGCATTGACATTTTTTTTTAAAGCTGCAGTACCCTCTTTTCTAAGGAAATCATTCCGGGAAGCTAAATGAGAAAGTTTAGAGTAAGAGTGAAGTTGGAGTTATTCCCAGCCTTTCAGTATTTAAGACACACTCTCCTCCCCCCATTTTTATTTTATTTTATTTTAGTTTTTAGAGACAGAGTCTCACTTTGTTGCCCTTGGTAGAGTGCCATAGTTAGGTGACTCTCTTGCTTCAGCCTCCCGAGTAGCTGGGACTATAGGCGCCCACCACAACACCTGGCTATTTTTTGTTGCAGTTGTTGTTTTTTAACAGGCCAGGGCTGGGTGCGAACTTGCCAGACTCAGTGTATGTGGTTGGCATCCTACTCACTGAGCTACAAGCGCCAAGCCCACAATTTTTTTCTTTTTAAATGTAGTGAAATTGAGGCCTAGAGAAGGAAAGTGATTTGCCCAGGAGCACACAGTAAATTGGTAATAGAGGTGTGCCTTGAGTCCCCAGGTCTTGTATTTAAATTGCCTGACTCTAGTGCCGTATTCTTTTATTAAATCACACTGCCAGTGCTGTGCAAATTTATCCAAGAATATTCTTAAGATATTTCTTCTTGGACCAGGTGCCGCAGCTCATGCCTATAATCTTAGCACTCTGAGAGGCCAAGGAGAGCAGATTGCTTATGGTCAGGAGTTTGAGACCAGATTTGAGACTTGAGCAAAGCAAAACCCTGTCTCTTCTATTTAAAATGCTAAGAAATATTCCCCGCTACTTAGGAAACTGAGACAGGAGAATTGCTTGAGCCCGGGTTTGAGGTTGCTGTGAGCTAGCCCGGAGGCCATGGCACTGGAGCCTGGGCAACAGAGCAAGACTCTGTCTCACAAAAAGAAAAGAAAGAATGAAAAGGTATTTCTTCTTACTGCTCATCAAGTGAATCATAGACATTAAAAGACAAACAACCAGCATGTAAATGTGAACATTCATAGATGGATAAGGACTGGTTCATTTTGCTGCTTACAGGTCACTATGACAAATGTGTGTTTGCCCTTCGGGAAGAGAACAAAAGTGACATGAACACTGTACTGAACTATATCTTCTCTCATGCTCAAGTTACCAAGAAGAATCTTCTGGTCACAATGCTTATTGTGAGTATCTTTTTCCAGAACCAGTATGGATGGTTAATAATATGCAAAGAGTATTTTTCCTTCTGATGGTTATGGTCAGAGAAAAAGCTACTGACTTTTATAATTATGGGGTGAGTGAGGCTTGGCTTGTGGATTAATAGTTTCTTACATCGGCTCAGCGCCTGTGGCTCAACGGGCTAAGGCGCTAGCCATGTACACCTGAGCTGGCGGGTTCGAATCCAGCCTGTGCCCGCCAAACAACAATCACGGCTGCAACCAAAAAATGGCCGGGCATTGTGGCGGGCGCCTGTAGTCCCAGCTACTTGGGAGGCAGAGGCAGGAGACTCGCTTGAGCCCAGGAATTGGAGGTTGCTGTGAGCAGTGAGGCCATGGCACTCTATCCAGGGTGATAGCTTGAGGCTCTGTCTCA
>CAUYON010079231.1:0-11536 GCA_963573935.1 Arctocebus calabarensis
GCTATCCACTTACCCAGTGTGCCAAAACCGGTCTCACACTATACCCCTGAGGGCTAAGGCTGCAAGGCATCTCAGTCCCTGCCTTTAGGCTGCTCAGTCACTAGATTACTCGCTCCCGCCCAATGCCTGTTTGTGACCCTGAGGGTGGAGCTTGTCAGGGCAGTTCTCCCACAATGGCTCCACACAGCCCACCACCAAACACTGGCAGCTCCGCCTGGCTTGGTGGCCCAGTCTGGGGCCCCAGACAACACTCAAAAAACCCCGCACTCCTGCCCAGGTTCTCCCAAGGCAGTTCAACCAAGTGCCAAGTCCAAAAGAAACCCAAATGGCTCACAGGCAAGGCCTTTCCAGCCTGCAGTCCCACTGTTGCCCCACCCACAGCCACCGACAGGATCAGACCGAATGAACAGATGCAACCACTTGCCCAATCTCTGCCGCTTTAGCCTTCCTCAAGGTGTCCAGAAGCCTCACACTGTCTCCCTGTGTCCCCAAAGGGAAGTTTCTGGGCAGATCCTGCCTGGCAGAGATGCCTGAAGTCCTCTCTCCCCAGTCGCACCGTGCCCAGCCCCAAGGAATCTGTTACTCGTCTGCCATCTTGCTCCGCCTCTCGTGAATCTATACATTAGATTTTTAAATAAACTCAGTATCATTCATGCATTTAAATAAGTAGTACCTTTTAAGATAGCACATTTAGGGAAGACTGCTTTTTTGTTATCTTTTTGAGTTCCATAATGATACTTGCTTTATTAACATGTGATTAGAATTGGGCCTTAATTATTTTGGCTCGTTAAGAATATTAAATCAAAATTTAATTTGAAAAAAGGTAACTAAACAACATGGATAGAACATGCCTTTGACTCAGAAATTCCAAATAAGGTTTGGAACTGTTTTGGTACTGGCCGTGCTGTCAAAGTAAGTATAGAATTTCTTTGAGTTCCTGCTTTTGAAGGTAACACTGTCTAGATGTTTTAATTTTGATACATACTCACATACCATATTTTTCTCCAAACTAAAAAGGGCATGCAAATTATCCTACTTGGATTTTAAAGAAAAGTTTATTGTTGTTAACATTTCTAAAGTGATAAAATTAAACTTAATGTATCTCCTTAAAAATAACTCAAATATTTTGGGAAAAATCAATAGTTGTGTTGATCTCTAGTTATATCCAATTACGTTTGCAACTACAAGGTTTTTTTTTTAAATGACAGTGTGAGGCTATTTTTAACTTTGCAATGTTTGGCTCATACTGAACCTTGACTGTTGTAATTCTCTTTCAAAACTATCATGTAACCACTTTGACTTACAATAATAAAATCTGTAGCTATGAGGACCAGTTTATTTTGAAAAGTTTAAATTGTCATTACTATATGAAAAATTTTCTAATTTATTATAAATTCATAGCAATGGATATACTTCCTGTCTTACCCTATTGTCCTCATGACAGATACATGTAATTTTAGATTGCCGAGGCTGTCTTGATATGGAATAAATGAACCTTGTGACACTTGCAGAGATGGAGCCTAGGCTTCTTTCATCACACTCAAACTGCATTCTAGATTTAATCTTGGTAAATTATTGAGTCCAGTTCTTCACCTTGTTCTATATTTACAACCTTTGCCATGGAACTTTACTGTTGTTCCTCCCACACCTTGAAATGGCCAGAGTGCACTTGCTTACCCCTAGCTCTGACTCGTGTGATAGAGCAGGTAGGCCTTGACATGTGCCTACTTGCTCTTTTGAGAGACAATACCCTGGCTCACTTGCTAGCCCAGGATGGCCTCTCAGGTCGACCTGCCAACTCAGGAGCGATAAATCCCTATTTACTGTTTAATGCCATTGAAATTATGGGGTTGGTTGTTGCATAGCATCATGTAACAGTAGCTAATGGTTTCTTGTGGGTTTGAGTAGCTTGCAGGAAAAGGTTAAATTAAAAACTAATGAACATTAAAAAGTGATCACTAAAGAACTAGTCTTAAAATCTATGAATTTTATATCCACATAAAGTTCATCTTATACATATGATATACCAGATGGCTGTAATACTGAACATATGGGTAGATCACTGATTCCAATTGTTCTATGCATTTCAGTGATAAAATAAAAATGCAGAAATAAATAGAATATAGGTGATGGAGCTGCATGTGATAAAATAATCTAATTTGAATCTTCAAGCTTTCCTAATATTATGCCAAATAGCCCAAAATTCTAGGGGCAAGGAGAAATCCAAAGTTACCATTATATGATTGTCAACATGAGAAAAAGCAAAGTATTGTCTAGTTCTCTCAATTTAGGATTCAGGAGGAAACAAAACTTACAACTTTAAAAAATTTTTTTATTATTTTTTATTGTTCAATATAATTAAATGAAGGTCAAGTCATTCTAATCTTTCTTAATATTGTCTATTTTTAGAAAATAGAAGTAGTCTATGAAATTTTTTAAGTAAGGTAGCAGCTCTTAAATAACAGGAGCTTATGAAAAAATATTCTAATTACATTCACATTTTTCTCTTTTATCATTAGTAAAAACAGCTTTAAACATATTTGTACTTTTAAATTTATAACTCTATTCTTAAATCTCTTAGTCACTTTAACTTTGTAAAATGCTAAGTATTTGTTGGTTATTATAGCTTCATTAAAAAGTGAGACTGCATAGAATTGCTAGAATACAACTGTACTCAATAAAGGCAGGGAATTTGTGAACAAAACAACACCTAGAAATGTGTTGGTCTGACACACCTAACCAGCAGGCACATGGTAGGCACTCAATAGAACACCTTTGAATAAATATAATTGAACTTCATTGAATTCTCCTAAAGACAGCTTAATTTCTGAACTTATCCTTTGGAGGGCATTATGCAATATGGACTATTGCCAAATTTTATGGATTAGAAGACTTACCAATAGCTGAAGAAAGCTTATTTCCTGCCAGGTTTCTGGGTGATGCACATACGACAACATACCAGAGAGTCACTGCTATCTTTTTCCTGAACTTCTAATCCTCCAAAACTCAACCAGTACTTCTCTGTTGGTGAATAGAGATATCAACTCTTCACTATGTAATTGCTTATTTTCTTTTCTTCAAAATCATAGATAGTGTTTTAGGGAGAAGTTTAACTTTTCCCTCAGCATCTGACTCGATTTCAGAAGGAAAATAAATCACTTGTTGGGGAGGAATAAGATGGTCCCTAACTGCGGACCAGGGTCTAGTTAAGGTAGTTTTTGCTCTAGTTTGACCTTTCATCTAACAGTTTCCATGTTGTTTGTGCATTTTACATCTGCCTAGCTAAATTCTGCACAGAATTTAAAGCTTAGTTCAAGTCTCATTCACACTATGAAGCTTTCCCTGGCCATTTTAGCTCTCAATAGTAACAAAAATAGTAGTAAACATTTATTATTATGTATGGGACATTATCCTAGTAATTCTCATAATAACTGAGGAAATTGAGTCTCAATGAGGTCATGTAACCTGTCTAAGTCCGATATCACAAGTGGCTGGAGATTGGCATGGAAACCAGGCACATCTACAGAAGGTAGTTAGGTAACAATTGGTCATCACATCCTCCAGTCCAGCCCTGTCCAATAAAACTTTCAGTGAGGATAGAAACGTCCTATATCTATGCCGTCTAATGTAGCAACCACTGTCCACATAGGACTTTTGTGAACTTGAAGAAGTATCACTAGTAAAACTGATGAGCTGAATTTAAAATTTTATTTGTTTTAATAAATTTAAATAGTCAAAAGTGGCTAATGGCTACTGTAGTAAATGTACACAGCTCTAAACAATTTTACACTGTCTTCTATATAAAAATTTGACTTCATACTTTTTCTGGATCTTGTGCTAGAGTTGAGGATACAAAGATAAAATAAATGCCCCCTTTTTCTTCCCCAAACAAAATACATCTTTTTTTTCTTCTTTTTTTCCACCATGTTTCTTCTTTATCTTAAGCATACATACATACCTTTTGGTTCAAAGAGCTTACTAAATCAGAATTCACATGAAAGGGAAAGGTCACAGGTGACTTGGGGCACACTGAGATCAGTGAACATTATGGACATAGTGACTAGGTCAGGGCTGAGAATGATCACATTCAACCTTCATTGATTTAAATATTAAATATTGATGCCCTTGCCCAAACTGTGAAAATTGGCAGCCTGTGCATGTTGCAGATTCAATAGAGGAAAGGTGAATCAAATTAGTATGCTATATATCTTTCAAATATTTGTGAATTTATAGTAATTTATTCCTCGATTTACTCATTTGACATGTATTTGGGCACCTACAATATACTAGGCAATTTTTTAGTGTTTGGGCATATTCTAGTGATAGAAGTTCTTATCCTCATGGAGCTTACATCATATAATGGGGCAAGGTATAGTGATGGTTGTGCAGAAAATGAGCAAGTAAACAAATAAATATATATTATGTTTGATCATGATAATTGCTGCAGAAGAAAATATGATATATTAAGAAGGGTAAGGAGTTCTGAGGATGGGGATTTGGGCAAGGCAAGTTCTATTTTATATGGAGTGACCAGACAGGGTGTCACCATAAGCAAAGAGCTAAGGAAGGTAAAAGAGTGGCCTGTGCAGATATGAGGATGTGGGGTGGATTTTCTAGATGGGGAAAGAGCAAAAACAAAAGTCTCAAGGTGAGAGTATGATTGATGGGTTGAAGCCCTGGAAGAAGTCCAGTATGTTCAGGCTGTGTGAGTGGGATGAGTCGGGTAGGTGTGTCAGCAATGGTGAGAGAATTCTGTTGAGAAGAATCAGAGAGGTCTTAAGGGGCCATATATCATGGGTCTTGTAAGGACTTTGGCTTTTGTACTGAGTGAATTTGAATAAAGAAGTGACATAATCTGAGCTTGGATTGATTTTCGGTAAAAGTATACTAAAAAAATGAACTAATACAGCTTTCTCAATTCTTTTGAAAATACAGCAACTACTTACTCTCCTTGCAGATATTATCTTGTGTACTTGTTTAAGTTTGGTCTTAATGAAATAGAAACAGGATTGCTGAGGTTGCTACCTAGAGCATCAGAGGGGCAGAGGGCTGTGCTGCTGCTAAGGAAGAGGAAGAACCAAGTGCAGGGCCTCGGAGGAGAGTGTTCTTCAAGGAGGAGATTGTCAAATGAAATGAAGACTCCACTTTTAAGGACTATTCCTTTGGGTCTACAGTTCTTTATCTTGAGTAGTTTGTTTTGATGTAGCAAACATTTATTTAGTATTAAATATTTTCTAAAGTTTTATTTTTTATTTTTATTTATTTATTTTTTGAGTTTTACTATGTGCCCCTGGGTAGAGTGCTGTGGCATTGTAGCTCTCAACAGCCTCAAACTCTTGGGTTCAAGCAATTCTCTTGCCTCAGCCTCTGGAGTAGGTAGGCCTATAGGTGTGCACCACAACACCTGGTTAGTTTCTCTATTTTTAGTAGAGATGGGCCTCACTCGTGCTCAGGCTGATCTCGATCTCCTGAGCTTGAGGAATCCACCAGCTTCATCTCCCAGAGTGCTAGGATTACAGGCACGAGCTGCCACACTCAGCCTCTAAAGGTTTTATTAATATTATTGAAGGAATCTTCTTAACAACCTGTGAGGTAATATCTACTATTCTGGTTTTTCAGATAACAAGCTGAGGCATTGTCTGCTGGGAGCTCCACAAGGTATGTGGAAGTCAGCAGAGGTAAATTCCTTCCTGAATGGGTGGCTGAACAAGACAGTCTTTGAGGTTCTACAAAATGTTAGAAATGTGGCAGATTACATAAGGCATTTTCCAGGTGAATTAAAAATTAAAGGATTTGATAAAACATTGCAGGTAGTGTATTCAAACGTGCCTGAAATTCTGATTCGAAAAATTACTTCAAGCCAGAATTAAAGCTTTAGTTCTTTTAAAGACCTGTTGTTATTACTGTTAATGATTAGCTTTTGACCAGTGAATTATATGAAAACTCAACTCTCTCATTACTTGGACCTGCTTGCACACCTGTCATAATCCATGCTCCAAAACACAGTATAATTATAGGATTCAAGTGCTGTCCTCTGTCCAAACTCTTTAAGGTGCTAAGCTTAGAGCTTTGAAAATGCCACCATCTTCTCTGAAGCAAGGAAAATGTTTCCTAATTGGGGCCTGACTTTTTCAAACAGAATCATTTGAAAAGAGAGGCCATATAAAAAAATAATAAAGGTTGTGACTAAGGGTCATAATAAAAATCTCTTAAGAAAATAAAATATCTGAATATATATGGTACTGAATTTTCTGCCCCAAACAAAGACCTCGGTGAATGAGTGCTCTGGGAGCTTGAGGGAGGCTGCTCTAACACATACTGAAATGTATCACTAAATGCCACCTGAATGTGTGTGAGGAAGTGAAGAAGACTGGAATAGATCTCAGTGGACTAGAATAGGAGGAAAGGAATTCAATAATAGAATTAAATTTATGACAAAATGACCTTTACTTCTTTCCAGCCGTGGTTGACTACTATTGAAATGATAACACTTAACATGGTCTGCTTTTGGCTCCAACCAGCCTTACTTTCTTTTTAATACCTTCCATTTCTTTAATGACCATGATTGCTTTGTTGCTAAAAGTGATAAAGTGTTGGGAGGATCTGTGATAGAGACTGCTAATTATCCCCCATTATCCAATTCCTCCTCTTTTTAGCAATTCAATTCCCGGGCTTTTAGCTGATACTGTGTTTGCCCTGCTGGTGTCTGCTCTTCCTGCCTCCTTTCCATTTTGGTTTGATGTGGAACTATGTTCTGGGGAATAATAGGGAAAGTAACATGCACTCAGGTCATGTCCTTGAGAGGAAACTGCTTGCTTTCTACTAACTTTCTGTAAATTGAAAGACAGATATGGGTGTGTGTCAGCTTTGGCTTCAAACATGTGGAAGAAGACAATACGGCAGGTATGTTAGCCAGGGTTCTCACCAGGAAATGGAAAGAACTCTAGGTAGCCAAAGCTAAAAGGATTTCATACAGTGACTTAAGGGCTTACAGAATAATCAGAAAGGCTGGCAGAGTGAAGTCAGAGAACTGTCATAGAACAATGGTTTTAAGGTGGAACCTGTGAAGCACAGAGGTCAGGCAGTTGCTGTTGCTGTTGTCCCCTCTGTTGTCACCTAGACTGCCTCAAATAAGAGAGTAGGGCTTAGAATAAGGCTTCTGTAAACACATCTGTTAAAAATTGCAAGAAAGCCACCATTATTTCCACTGGATAAGAAGATGACCTCTGACTCTTGCCCACCTTCCATATCTCTCATGAAAACCTCTCATTGGAACAACCAAAAATACATCTGGAACCCTGGCTGCAGTGAATTTGGATGGTATAGTCATCTACTTACTGCCCACTGTGATAAGGTAGGAACATACTCCAAGTGTCAATAAACAAAATCCAGACCTATGGCAACAAAACAGAAGTATGAATCTCAGATTATAGGGGCATCAAATCAGTCTGGGATCATACACCAGGGATTTAAATGAGAAAGAAGAAAAATATTACCTTGCTTAAGCCACAGTTGTTTGGAGCATTTTGTCACTTATATCTGGATTTAATCTTAATTCACATTATCTTGGAAATGGGATGCTATAATTAACATGTGGTATTGAATTAGGGTAAGTGGCCAGGTAACAGAACTCATTGCAGATTGGAAAGCTGAGGACCCCCCCCCCCGAGGTATCTTGTAGGGTAGTCCATATGTCTGCTGAGGATAAAGTTTAAAAGGGGAAAATGACAAGAATAATTAAAAATTTGGGGGTATTGGGGGAAGGGTAAGATGGCCGACTGGAAGCAGCTTCCGAAAGAGGCTCCTGTCCAAAAAGAAAGATAACATCCAGAAACTGCCCAGTTAAGCTGAAGCTGAGAGAGAGAAGTGATAACTGCAGGTCACCTCTGCTGAGGAAAGCTGTGACTCCAAGAAAGCAAGCTTCAGGTACGAAATTCATCTGAAAGGAAGGGTGTCTGTCCCCTCCCCAAAGAAAGTTGTGGTTTTTCTATTTCCTTTCTTTTTTCTCTTAATTTGCTCCTATGGGTTTTCTACAGACAAGTGGTGAACTGTAGACCTCCTGTCTCACTCCACGGGAGAGAGCTGTGGGAAGTGGGGACTGCTTCCTCAGAGGGACCCTGCTGTGACTCTGAACACTCTCTTTCTAGGCACAAAAACTGAGCTAACGGTTTCCCCGCCATTCTGAACTTACAGTACACTCTTCCCCCTTTAACTGATGAACTAGAAGCCTGACCCCTGCTGAGACTGAGTGAACAGGTTCTTGAGCAGTGCCCCCCTCCATGTCTGCTGGACCAGGTGCCCAATCCCCTCCCCCCCACAAAAGACCCTGGGGGCATACTGAGCCTCCTCCCTCCCCCCCCGCCCACACCAGGCAGGGACTCTGCCACCAACCCCAAGGCCCTGCACCCTGCACTCTCGGGGCCTCCACATGCCCTCTGCAGCAAGGGACTCTGCCAGGGAACACACGGCCCTGTGTCTGCCAGTCCTCTGTGTGTCTGCCTCAGCCAGGGAATCCACCACTGACTACAGGGCTCCACGCTCTGTGCCCCCTGGGCCTCCACATGCCCTCCCCAGCTAGGGATTCCACCGCCAACTATGCACCTCTGTGCCCCGTGCCTGCCGGGCCTCTGGAGGCTCTCCCCAGCCAGGGACTCTGCCAGCAACTGCAGGGCCCTGCGCCCACCCAGACCAGGAACTCCAGGAGCTGCGCAACCTATGTCCTCCCTCCCGTACACTTCCTGCTTCTGCACTGGCTCTGCCTGTCTGGCCAGAGACTCTGGAAGCCGCATTACCTGAGCCCTCCCTCTGGACCCCTCCCTACCTCTGCACAGAGCCCTCCTCCTGGTTAGTGACTGCTGGAAATGGGGCTGTCCTTGCCAAAGACACTAGGCACCAGGCAAGGAACCATGTGCTCCATCCCCTGCCCTGCTGCTAGATCTGAGGGTGCCACACTCCAGAGCTGCTCCCACTGCCAGAACTCCATGGCTGGGGCAGTCCTAGAGGAACTATACAGGGTCACTCCCTACAAAGATCCAGCAACAATAGAGTGATCCTGCTGGGGTATAATCTTGGAGAGACACCTCCTCAACTCTGAGGATGGCCAGAGGCAATGGTGAAAAACAACCATGAGGCGAATCAACAGAAAAACTCTGGCAACATGAATAATCAGAGTAGATCAACTCCCCCAAGGAACAACAAGGCAGACACAGCACAAGATCCCATGCATAAAAAAATGGCTGAGATGTCAGAAATCAAATTCAGAATCTGGATAGCAAATAAGATCAACAAAATGGAGGAAAAGATGGAATTAGAATTCAAGCAGTAATCCAAAAGATGTCTCAAGAATTTAATGAATTAAAAGACAAATGTCCAAAGATTTTGACACATTAAGAAGATGTTGCAGCCCTCAAAGATCCTAGAAATACAGTAGAATCTCCCAGTAATAGGATGGAGTGAGCAGAAGGAAGGATTTCTGACACTGAAGACAAAGCTTTTGAATGCTCCGAATCTTTCAAAGATGAAGAAAAATGGAGAGCAAAAACAGATCACTCTCTCAGAGAGCTCTGGGATAATTCAAAGAAAACCAATATTCGCCTTATTGGGATCCCCAAAAGTGATGAAGTGGCTTCACAAGACACAGAGTCTCTTCTTCATGAGATTATGAAAGAGAACTTTCCAGACATGCCAAGAGATTTCTGAAATTCTGATAATTCAGATAGTAGACAGTTTCAGAACTCCAGCACCACTCAACCCGAATAAGACATGCCCCAGACCCATCATAATCAATTTCACTAAAGTTAATATGAAGGAGAAAATTCTGAAAGCAGCCAGACGTAAGAAAACCATAACCTACAAGGGGAAGAATATTAGAATAACTGCAGATCTCTCTGCTGAAACCTTTCAAGCTAGAAGAGAATGGTCATTGACTTTTAATCTCCTAAAACAAAATAACTTTCTACCTAGGATCCTGTATCCAGCTAAACTGAGTTTCATTTATGATGGAGAAATTAAATACTTTAATGACATCCACATGTTGAAGAAATTTTCCATGAGTAAATCAGCTCTCCAGGATATTCTCAGACCTATTTTCCATGATAACCAGTGTAATCCTCCACCACAAAAGTAAACCCACTCAAACTTTTGATCAAATTCCAACTTCCACAGTGGTGAAAGGATTAAAAATGTCCACTGGACTTTTGAAAGGCTTATCAATATTCTCGATTAATGTGAATGGTTTAAATTGTCAGCACAGGTTGGCTGACTGGATACAAAAACTCATGCCAGATATCTTCAGAATATAAGAATCTCATCTTATCTTAAAAGATAAATATAGACTCAAGGTGAAGTGATGGTCATCTGTATTCCAGGCAAATGGAAAGCAGAAAAAAGCAGGTGTTGCAATCCTATTTGCAGATACAATAGGTTTTAAACCAACCAAAATAAGGAAGGATAAGGATGGACACTTCATATTTGTTAAAGGTACTACTCAATATGATGAGATTTTAATTATTAATATTTATGCACCCAACTAGAATGTGCCTCAATTTATAAGAGAGAAACTCTAACAGGCATGAGCAACTTGATTACCTCCAGCTCCATTGTAGTCGGAGATTTTAACACCCCTTTAGCAGTGCTGGATAGAACATCCAAAAAGAAGCTAAGCAAAGAAATTTTAGATTTAAACTTAATCATTCAACATCTGGATTTAATAGACATCAGAACATTTCATCCCAACAAAAATGAATACTATTCTTCTTATCAGCCCACAGAACATACTCCCAAATCGATCACATCTCATGTTACAAGTCTAACCTCAGCAAATTTTAAAAAATAGAAATGATTCCTTGCATCTTCTCAGACCATCATGGAATAAAAGTTGAACTCAATAACAACAGGAATCTGCACACTCATACAAAAACATGGAAGCTAAATAACCTTATGCAGAACGATAGATGGGTCATAGATGAAATTAAAAAAGAAATCACCATATTTTTGGAACAAAATGACAATGAAGACATGAATTATCAGAACCTCTGGGATACTGAAAAGGCAGTCCTAAGAGGGAAATTTATAGCAGTGCAAGCCTTCCTCAAGAAAATGGAAAGAGAGAAAGTTAACAACTTAATAGGACATCTCAAGCAACTGGAGAAGGCAGAACATTCCAATCCCAAACCCAGCAGAATAAAAGAAATAACCAAAATCAGGGCAGTATTAAATGAAATTGAAAACAAAAGAATTATACAACAGATCAATAAATCAAAAAGTTGGTTTTTTGAAAAGGTCAATAAAATAGATAAACCTTTGGCTAACCTAACCAGGCAAAAAAGAGTAAAATCTCTAAATTCATCAATCAGAAATGGTAAAGACGAAATAACAACAGACCCCTGAGAAATTAAAAACATCCTTAACGAATATTACAAGAAACTTTACTCTCAGAAATATGAAAATCTGAAGGAAATTGATCAATACTTGGAAGCACGCCACCTACCAAGACTTAGCCAGAATGCAGTGGAAATGTTGAACAGGCCTATATCAA
>CAUYON010079232.1:0-33648 GCA_963573935.1 Arctocebus calabarensis
AAAAAAAAAGATTACTCTCCTCTCTATGTCAACCACTGTGAACCACAGCCAGCTAACAGGTCCCTTCAGCAGTTGACCTGACCTTGCCAAGAGTCATCCAGATAAGAGATGTGAGCCCCTGGGCAGGTATGTGTTTGTGCTCTGAGTAGCAGAATCTCTCCTCTAGTACCTGAGCAATTGCCAGAGGCTCCAGGAGTTACAAAATAAGCTCCCCCCTCTTCTGCAACTCCGCTGGAGTTTGCCTAGGTCTCCTGCTCTTGCTAGTAAGCTCAGGGGCATCAGTGAGCACAGGTCAGAGCCCTCCATTTACTGCCTAGGCTTGGTCTCCCTCAGCATGAGATGAATGCCAAGTTAACAGGTCTTGCTGGAAGTCAGTTTTATTAAGCTAGGCATGTTCATGGCACCATTTCCTGGCTGCAGGGATGGAGGACATTTCCCATTAAATTCATCTGGACACTTTAGAGCAGATAGAATTGGCGTGGGATGGTGGATGTGGCGGTGACCACGAGGAGTTTCCCATGTAAGTTCAGGTCAGCCCGTCTGACATATCCTGCTGCCCGTTGCAGCCACCCCGCTTCTCTTCTCTTTTGTTCACTGGCTCCATCTTGGAACATGCTTTCCATTCTCTACACTCTCCTGGTTTCCTCAACAGGCGCCTATTCTCTCTCCAGGGTTTTGCCAGGTTTACCTTTCAGCCGTCCTCTCCTCTCATTCTAACAGTGCCTGGGCAATCTCATCCACTTCTTGGCTCTGTTGTCTATAAAAGTGGTTCTCAAACTCCCTCCCCTGAATATTGGGAAACTCCCATCAGTAACATCTCTTTAGATACAGCGATTCTCAACTACAGGGACATCCTGAAATCTCACGAGCAGCATTTAGACCTTGCAGAAGCATTTCTCCTGCCCAGAAACAGCTGTCTATTCCATCTCTGGTGAAATGCATCATTATCCACTGAGTTGTCCACCCCAAAAGCCCATAAATAAATCATCACCACTAGACTTGAGGACCGAGAGTGTCTATCCTTCCTACCCACATATTAACAGAAGGCCTAACACACAGCAGCCCATCAATAGGTACTAAAGGAATGAATTCAACGCTTAAATTCTGTGATTTTTCAATTGATATCTTTTTAATTTATCCACTTCTTTTCATCTATAGTACTAGCACTTTAGTTTACATCATCACTATTGCTACCCTGGCTCACTACCACAGTTTCCCAGGCTCTAATCCTGCTTCCTCCAACTCACTTCCAAGCTACTCTCGAAGTTAGCCTTTTTAAGTTAAAGATCAGTTCTTATTATCCCTCAATTTAAGGCCCTTTAAAATCAAATTCAAATGTCTCAACATGACACACAAGTCTAATTCTTTCTTGACTTCATATAAAGCATTCTTTCTAGTTGGGAGAACGACTCAGACATCATTGTAAGGAGAATTTCCTGATGCCCTAAAGCTGAATTAAATATTAGTCTGACATGCTACCCAAAGCATCCTACACTGCCACACTACTGAATCTATTCTATACTATAATTGTCTGTTTGCTTGTCCTCAGCTACGTTGTACATTTTCATGAGTGGGTATGTGTCTTTTACTGCACCTGAGTGCCCTGCGTGGTTCCTGGCACGGAGCAGGCATTCAGTGAGTGCCTATCTGGTGAATGGATATATTTTCAAATTCAGGTTCAGTATCCCTAATCTGAAGAAACAAAATCTAAAGTGCTCTAAAATCTAAAATTTTTTGAGTAAATCCAAAATGATGCTCAAAGGAAATGCTAATCAGAGCATTGTGGATTCCAGATTTTCAGATGAGGAATGCTCAACCGGCAAAAAATAATGCAAATATTCCAAACTCCGAAAAAATCTGAAATCTGAAACATTTCTGTATTTCCAGGAACCATGGAGGGAGGTAGTAACTTTGGAATTCCATCCTGGGACAGGATCTAAGACCAGCTGGGGACCTATAAACAGGTATCATGGCTTCAGGAACACCATGAAATTGTCCCTAATATTTTACATTAATATATATCTTTTCAAAGACAATTTTTAGGATGTGAAAAGAGTCAAATAATCCTAAAATGTAAGAAATAATACTATTGGAGTATAGTTAGTTAGAAAGGAATATGCTAACGCATGTCACCTACTAGGGAAACAAAACACAGTACACAACACACACCCCCACAGGGATTTTTACTTGATGGTATTGAGCCTCATGGTAAAATTTAAAAGGAGTAAAATTAAAAGAGTTAGGGGACTGTAGGAAAACTGAAGAAAAACAGATGATGGCAGAAGAAGCACTTAGGAAGGCAGAAGAGAGGGAGAGGAGTAACCTCTGCCTCCTCTGGCATTTTATGAGGTCCTTGTGCAGCCGGGGTATGAGGCTGGCTTCACCACAAAGGATGTCAGTGTCTGAAGAAGGCAGTATAGTTTTGAAATTGTGAATTTTAGCTTGCCCCAATGCTGCCCAACTTCAGGACAGTTCTGTTCCACAATCAATTTGTCTTTTCAGTTCAGTTCAGTGAATCCCTGTCTAGACCTTGACCTTCAACCTAAGGAAAGACAAAAGTAAAAGGCAGACAGTGGCCTCAGCTTAAACAGGGAGGGACAGGGATCAGAGCCAGCCCCCGCTCCTTACCTCTGAGCTTACAATCTTCCTCTGGCTCACTCTACTCTTTGTATTTATTTACAGTAACTTTATGTACTTTCCTATTTGCAGGAATCTGGATACCATATCATGCACTTTGGAAAAATAAAAAAATGTATGGAAGATTTAAAAGATACTGGTGGTTTTCAGAATTCTAGGTATATTTTTATAAACATTGACTATGTTCAGCCCCTATCATTGTCGGGCCGGGACTGGCCAGGTCTCTGACCCAGTTTTTATTTATTTGTCCAGACGCAGACCACTGAGCTATCCTGCTTGGGAACAATTACCCTTAGGTGCCTGAGGGCTATTCACCTTAGCAGAAGGGAGAGAGAGAGAGCAACAGTCTTCAAGGGAGAGAAACAGTCTCAATAGGAAAGTAAATCTTAGCAGTCTTCTTGGACAGCCACAGGGCAGACACCCTGCGGGCAGGCGACACGGAAGAGTCAGAGTGAGCTAGTCTGTAAAGGAATGTGCGCACAGGCTTCCCAACTGCCTACTCCTGCAGCTTCTTATAGAGCAATCCCGTGGCTACTGGCATCACAGGTGTAGAGACTGCCAATCACTGATGTTCTCATCTCACAAGCTCTCCTGTCTAGGCGAGCTGAATCCCTTCCCTATGCCCTTATCACCAAGGTGTTATATTACCGAGCTGTTACAGGTGTTTCTTATAATTACAGAGTATTCTGAGTTTAACTCTCACTTCTCCTTATCCACGAAGTGATATCGTCTGCTACATACCATTAATCAAACATTCAGTGAAGGAAGGGAATATGATGTACAAATTCCCAGAGGGTCTCACTGTGCTGCCCAGGCTGGAATGCAGTGGTGTGATCATAGCTCAGTGCAACCTCCAGCTCCCAGGCTCAAGCAATCCTTCTGGCCCAGCCTCTCAAGTAGCTGGGACAACAGACATATACCACCATGCCTGGTTAATTTTTAAGTTTTTTGTAGAGATGAAGTCTCGCTATGTTGCTCAGGCTGGTCCCGAACTTCTGGCTTCAAGAGATCCTCCCATGTGATCCTCCCAAAATGTTAGGATTACAGGTGTGAGCTGCTGCCTGGCCTAATTTTTTAAGTTTTTATATCAGCACATAAGATATAATGATGCCTGGTTTGCTTTAGAAATGCTAACGTTTGTGTCATAAGATGCTGTTACTCATCCACTAAGGTAGAACAAATACTTTGAGTTTTCTCCTCAGAAATGGTGATGGGCTTAATTTTGAACATTTTAATGCTACCTAGCCTAACTTCCATTATTATGGAGCTTACACACAACTACTGATCTTATATCCAAGAATTCTCTAGCTGGGAAACAGATCTAATACTGGACCTTCTTCCTCATTAGCATTATCTCTTCTCCAAAAACAAGAAAAGCCAGAGGATGCGAAATTTGGCCAAAGGGCAGAAATTTACTCACTGTATTAATCAGCATCTAAATAATCACGAATTGTCCAAAATTATCTGAATAGCAATTCACTCTTGTATCATAAAACTTTAATACACAATACAGGGACAGGTGCCTCATAAATGTAGTATATGTACATATATCATACGTATAACTATCCCACAGGGTCTTACTGCAGAACTCCAATTGTGTCGCCATACCTGCCTAATTTTGTTTTTTTTTTTGGTAGAGACAGGTCTCAATGTGTTGCCCAGGCTTGTCTTGAACTCCTATCCTCCAGCAATCCTCCCACCTTGGCCTTCCCAAGTGCTCAAATTAAAACCGGGAGCCACTGCACCTGGTCAGATTTCAGACAAATTTATGGTAAAATTTCATGACTGGTTATTCTGGCTGGGAGTTAGAGGGGAAGAAGGAGGAACACGAAATATAGGGGGGAAAAATGCTGTTTAACAAAGTCCCAGCTAATGGTGTATCTATTTGACAGACTATTCAATTTTTTTTTTTTTAAATTTCAGGATTCATGTAAGAGTTATTATGGGTTTTACCTTGTTATCTGCACTTATAACCTTTTAGACAAGAGATCGGTGTTGATTTATTGAAATCTGGTTTATGTTACATTCGTAGATAAGCAAAACATACTTTATTTTTTCCCATAACAGTGTGGAAACATGTTATGAGAAAATGTGAAACCCTTTCAAATGCTATTGGGACTATTTTGAAACAAGAGAGACAGATGAGAATGGAAGAACAAAATTCTATAACCTCGTTCACTGCCTGCACTACTTGCATCCGTATCCTTAATCTTGGCGAACTCACTGTATCTTCCATCTTCTTTAGGTTTCACTGCAGCAAGAGAGACCCAGGTTAGGAGGTGACTTGAGTATGATGCCAGATCAATGCTGACAATGAGATGAAAGCCCTTAGGTTGTGAAGCCAGAATTAGAAATGGTTTAATAGAGGTTCTTAGGATGTAGCATCTATACTACATATTCCTTCCATTGGAATAGGGATGGAATTTGCAAAACCAATCAAATAATACCCAGAAGAAAGAACAACTGTCACTGACACAATATTATTTAGTACTTTCTAAGTAGAATGTGCATATTATTCAGAAGTTCATAACATATCATTTCTGGGAAGGACTATTCTGCTGAAGTGTGAAATGGAAAGGAAATACATTACGAGACAATGTGAATGGGCATCACCTGGGAAATCCAGGCGTCCCCACAACAGATTCCCACAAGGTAGTATTTACCTAGATGAGGCAAATACTTGATGACCCTTGCAGACTGATGCCCAATCTCATTAAACTGGACCCAGGAATGTAGACACACACTAACAAAACTCACAAGACACTGATGTATAAAAAAAAAAGAATGTAACTTTATTAAGTCACAGTGAACAACAGAAGAATTGGACATGCTGAATGCATCAGCCTGACAGTGAATTATCTCCCTGGGAAGGCAAATTACCAGAGGAAAGCATAGTGTGTGTGGAAGCAGAGCAGGCGGCGATTGCAGATTCCAGTGAAACATGGCATGAAGCTCTGCAAGTCTGTACAACCAGGTTATCCACCTGTCAGGGCCTTGTGAGGAACTGTAACAACTACATTAATAGCTCTTCTTTCTCTGTTTTGGAGACCAGGACAATGCACTTCTGAATGAGGTTTGTGTATGAGTAAGACGTCAATATCCTCAATTAGGTTAAAATCAAATTTTACTCCCTAAAGAGTTTTTAATGTTTCTTTTTTTTTTTTTTTGGAAGACAGAGTCTTACTTGTGTCGCCCTCTTGGTAAAGTGCCATGGCATCACAGCTCACAGCAACCTCAAACTCTTGGGCTCAAGTGGTCTTCTTGCCTCAGCCTCCTGAGTAGCTGGGACTTACAGGCGCCTGCCACAATGCCTGGCTAGTTTTAGAGATGGGGTCTTGCCCTCAGTTTAATTTTCAGAGGATAATTTCATGTCCCTGCTTGCCTACAGTTCCACAAAGTGGTGGTTAAATTCAAATCAACCTGTATTGACTGTGCCAACTTTATGTTCACTGCTGTGCCAGGTATAAAACAATATTCAAAAGTGTTACAAGAGCCTTGAAGGAAATGTTGTATCTACTGGATGCTTATAGTCCTTTGTCCTCAAGATACACTCATTCATTTTTCACTAATACTTATAGACCCTCTACTATGTACCAGAATTTACGAGGTACAAGAAGCATAAAAATAAACATGACGGTCTCATTCCTTTTACAGCCTCTACTCTAACAAAGGAGCAAGATATACTAAAAAAAAAAGTTATTGTCCCAAGTGGTATGGAGCATGGTGGAGGGGATCCTTTTTGTATCTGTGGGCAGAGGTAGAAGACAGATCTTTTTTAAAATCTGATTTTTAAAAAGTAATAAATAATCATGATTATTTTAAAAGTGTAATTACAGTGGTATTAAGTAAAAAGTGGGTTCCTCCATACTCCTTCCCTACAGCCTTTCCATCTCCCAGGGATTCCCTCACTTAGTAGTTTGGTGAGTACTTACAGATCTTTTTCTGTGTGTATGAAACACACATGAGAACTTTTCCATTCCTCACACACACATATTTATATATTTATGTAAACATAAATTTATATAATGGAGTAAAATTTATTTATTACATACCACTTACATATAATATATATATGTGTGTGCGATTACATTCTCTATATATTGTTTTGTAGCTTGTCCTTTTACATTTAATTCCTTGTTGTAAATTATAACATTTAGATAGAAAAGTACAAAATATACATGCTCAGTTTAGAAAATAATTATCTCATATAGCTACCACCAGAAAATTCTGAATACGCCAGAAACTTCCTGCTCCCAACACCCACAAATTACTGGGCTGAATTTACGTTAGTCATTTCCAAGCTTTCTTTATAGTTTTACACCTGGGAGGGAGAAAAAGTTCACGGTCTGGCAAATATCCTTAGGGCAAACCAGCTTCAGTTCTCTAAGTCTCTCTGGACTCTTCACTTGCCTTTACATTTCAGCCTTATCTTTTCAGCCCTTTGCTGCTCTGAGGAGTTTTTTTTCTTTACATATTTAACAGTTTCAATTATTTTTTAACAAAGAATTGATTGTTCAAATGACCTAACTGCCATATTTCCAGGAACAGAAACCTGTGTCATTTGACTAAATTTCTTTCTTGTGTTACTGTCATATGTAAAAATGTGGATTCTTACCTAATAAATCATACCTCGTGAGGGATTATGAGGGGCAAACTTCACTTACTTGCCACAGTACAAATAGTGAAATACTCCGTAAGTGCACAAGGAATGAAGAATAAAGGCAGGAAAAGGAGAATGAGTATGTAACTACTCCTGCCCTTAAGGACTTTCCATTTTCTTAAAATAATCTAACACGAAACAACCTGAGGCAAGAGGTATATTTAAATATAATCATAGTCACTGACATGGAAAGATTTCTGAGATATAGTATTGTGAAATTAAAACAAAAGGTGCAGAGGGGCGGCATCTGTGGCTCAGTGGGTAGGGTGCCGGCCCCATATACCGAAGGTGGCAGGTTCAAACCCAGCCTCGGCCAAACTGCAAAAACAGAAAAATAGTCAGGCGTTGTGGCGGGCGCCTATAGTTCCAGCTACTCGGGAGGCTGAGGCAAGAGAATCGCCTAAGCCCAGAAGGTGGAGGTTGCTGTGAGCTGTGTGACACCACGACACTCTACCAAGGGTGAGACTTGTCTCTACAAAATAAATAAATAAAGGTGCAGAAATGGTATGTCTGTATCAACTATATGTCTATGTCTCCATCTCCATCTGTGTGAATGGGGTGTGCACATGCATGCCTTTGCATATTATTGCTAGTGTGCAGAGAAATGGCACATAACAGTGGTTACAGCTCTGAACTGGGGCTGTGAAGCCAGAAGAGTTACCTTATTTTTACAACAAGCATAATTACTTTTGTAGTTAGAAAAAACCAAATTAACAATATATATACAAAGAGAATTATAAATGACAAAGAAAACTGAGAAAAGAGACAGGAAGACAGAAATTCTTGGGGAAAGTTTCTTAGAAAAATGGGGCTTGAAGTGGGCCCTGGAAGACTGGCAGAGTTTAAATTAGAAGAAGAGGTGGTGGAGGCGGGGGAGTGGGTTAGGTGGACAAGACTTGTGTTTGGAGTAGACTTTAGGAAAGAAAGGAAAATGGGATTTGAAGAGGGCCATTAGGAAGTAAACCTGGCTAAAGTTGAGTCCAAGAATGTGGACTGAGTGATGATTAAAAAGATGTAATAGAAGGCCGGGTGCGGTGGCTCACGCCTAGAATTCTAGCACTCTGGGAGGCCAAGGTGGGTGGATTGCTTGAGCTCACAGGTTTGAGACTAGTCTGAGCCAGAGCAAGACCCTGTCTCTAAAAATATCCAGGCACTATAGCGGGCGCCTGTAGTCCCAGCCACGGGGGAGGCTGAAGAAAGAGAATCACTTAAGCAGAAGAGTTTGAGGTTGCTGTGAGCTGTGATGCCACAGCACTCTACCAATGGTGACAAAGTGGGACTCTGTCTCAAAAAAAAAAAAAAAATTGTAATAGAGCCATTAGAGAAAAATGTGGAATATCATCAATATTAAGAGTTTATAACTGGTTTGATGGGAAATAGAAGTCATTACAAGATAGTAATATAAGACAGCACGAACCTCATGGATCTACAAAAGGTAAAATTGCTTTTCAAAAATATAAACCTAGTGGAGTATTTTGCAGAGAATGAGATAAAATGTGAAAATCTCAGGTAATATGCAAGTAATTATAGGTTTTATTAAGTTATTACATTAAAATTACATTTTAGGGAGATGACCTTGGCATTCTTGCATGGAATGTATTATAGGGAAAAAAAAAAACTCCAAGTAGGGAGACCCCTTAGCAGTATATTTGAAAAAGCTGGCCCAGTTTTCACAGTCTAAAAAACATGAATAATCATCCTACCTCAGGGGATTATTCTAAGGATCAAATGTACATAAAACAGTACAACCAAAATATTTTAGTTAATTTCTTCTCAATGGCTATTATAATCCAGATGAATGTTGATAAAAATCAGAACTGATGCCCTAGTTATGGGAGTGAAAAGGATAAAGCTAAGATATCGATCTTAATAAATAAATAATCAATAGGGATCTGTTTATTGGGTACAGAGAATTACAGGGGTAAAGGTGAAGATGTCTCAGTTTCCATAGAACAGTGATGTCTCTGAAAGAACTGAGTCACATCTGATCCACGAGACAGTCTTCCACCCCTAATCTCTGTTACCCTCCTCCACCCCCAACCCACAACCCTCTCCACTGGGATATAGGAACATCCTTGTATTAATACAGAGATGGCTTCATATATTTTAAAATAAAAGTATAGTTACATTCATTTCATTCTGGAAAAAAATTCCAAGAATGCTTAAAAACTTTAAAATAATTGAGACATGTAAAATTACTGCCTATTCAATACTGCAGGAGGCAAAACTCAGCAATACCTTGTTAAAAATAGGAATATTCAACATAGGACTTTAAGGGGAAAAAATCTACATAAATATTTGACAAATTTAAACATATTTAGGATTTTAAATTTGCATCTGTTCCATGTAAGAGCCAGGGTCACAAAACTATGAAAACTAAAAAAGAACGATAAAAACAAACCACATAAGTGGTTCTGATGTACTGTGCTTTTAAAATTCTTTCCTTCTAAGTGGATTCTGACTTCTAAGTTCTACCTCAGGATGCAGTCACAGAGCCAGCTTTATTACAGCTTTACATTATTGAAAAGTCTCAGATACGCATCCTATGTTGCCTAGCTGGAGGTCAAAATGTTTGGGGACTATTATGGGATAAAACACAAAAACTGGGACAGTGGCAAAGTAATGTGCCACACTTCAGACTCCTCACTTCTCGGTAAGGTCACATCCCCGCAGAAGCTGACACAGTTGGCAATTGCGTAACTCAGCCTCTAAAACTAGTTAAAATTCTGGAATGTGACCATTCTTTTGCAATGGAGTTGGTCACCGTCATATGAAAATATTGAGAAATAAAATATCTTGTTTACCTGCTAGCTTCTGTCAGAGAATAACTCATTCATATAATAGTCCTTTAGTCTAAACTATCAACCTACCTTTTTCAGGACTTATTAGATTTTTAAAAGAATGTTAAGAATATTTCTACATACTTGAAAAGTTACCACAAGAAAAAAAAAATACAGCTTTGCTTTAATAATATGGGAAAGAAGTGAGGGAGGGTACATATGAAATGAAGCTAGCTGTGAGGAGCTAACTGCTGGAGCTGGGGGTGAGTACACAGAAGTCTGTGCTCTGCTACACCTGCAATAAAAATGGGCACCTCTTCCTAATGTTTCAAGATTATCTCCTAACTCTACCTTTAAAAAGAAACATCACAGTACTATTAAATACTACTACAACAAATGTGTCATCTTTAAAGCACTGAGTTAAGATTTTAAGAATTCCTGAGGCCTATTTGCTCACCAATAACAAAAATTATGCCAATCATCCTTATTATGTGCACTGTTCTTAGCTCTGCAGAAAGCATGTTCATGTCCATTATCTCCACCAATCTTCAAGAAAACATTTTGAGAAATATGGATAACACACTAATTTAAGAAAATTATGAGGTTCAGAGGAGTTCAGTGACTTTCATTTTCCTCATTCATTCATTCATTCACCTACACTTACTGGGTAGCACCTACTGTGTGCTAGGCAGGTCTGTCCTAGGTATCAAAAACAAAGAGACAAAGAAAATAGGGTTATGGTTCCTTCTTTCAATTATGCACAAATTCATAACCTGATAATTTACATGACGATGTGATCCATGCTTCAATTATACGTTTTTCAATTTTTTTTACTATGATCTACAGTAAGAAACACATTTTACCTTATAACACAGAATGTGCAAATATATGTTTAAGTGAAACAAAACCTTTATGCAATAATACTTTTCTCATGCGTCACACACACTGGTATTTTCTAATTTAATCTACTCAATATCTTTTCTTTTTTAATAAAATACTGGTCACAACCTTTCACATTGATTTCATTATTCTCCAGTGGACTGTGACCTATAATGTGCAAAAGTGCTATGATGAGTAAGAAGAATTCTGTGGTAACACAACGGAAACACAAACACAAACTCTGTTCCAGGGGCTGAGGACAGGCTTCAAAGAGGCTGGTCTCTGAACACTTGTGAATATTAAAGTGGCAGAACTAGAACAAAGGCCTTTAGATGCTTTAATTATCATTTTGCTCTGGCAATACATTAGCCAAATCCAAAGCAACAATAGACTGTGAACTCACCGATAAGCTATGGAAACATGTCAGCATCACTCATTCACATTTACTGAATCCTCATTATGTGACACAGCATTTCCTGTGTATTAGATCATCCCACTACCTACAAAGCAACTATAAATGTATTTTAGTAATATTCATATAATTAATGCTTCTCTCCTGAGATGATAAGGTTTCTGCTGTGGTTAATAGTTTAAATATTTGTTTTCTCAAAAATTTTATAACATAAAGGATTTATAAAGCAAAAGACCAGGATAATATACTACATATATATAAAATTAGATACTATAATTGTAATCAGCCACTAATCTATATTGTCCTCTGTTTCAGTGTCTACAACTTTCACTTTGATTTAGGGCAGGTGTACCCACCAGGGAGAGAGCTCAGTAAAGAGCTAGGCCAAGCTGAGCGTCTTGGTCCTGCACCTCAGGATGCTGCCCCCTGCTGTCTATGAGAGGGGCAAGATCAGGGAGACTCTGATTTTGTTTTGCCATTTGCCCCAAGAGGAATATCTCCATTTTGGGTACTTGTTTGGCAAATCCACTTTGCCAAAAGACTCATTTTGTGAACTTGAACTAGACTAGCAACTTGTTTGTGCTTTACATACACTAAGCAATAAAAAAAGAAAAGGTGCTTTCTCACATCGGCACGTATCACCTTACAAACAGTACTACTACTATTCAGTGAGCATTCACCCCATGCACTGAAGATACTGCTACTGACACTGAACAGAAAATAAACAGGAAGAAATTAATAGGATTTCATGAGCTATAAGGGGACCACAGCTGTTTCTTATTCCAACGTCCCTAAGGGGAAACATTCTTTTGACTATAAATGATAAAAGATTTTGTTGGCTGAAGGTTTAAAAAATAATACTTTTATTTAAAATTTAACTAAAGTTAACCAAACTGAAAACACCAATCAGCATTTGTGCCTTCAATCATATAACTATAGGGCCTTATTAAATTGAGATGATTCTGGTGAGGCTTTATAAACATTAACTCTAATGGAGGGTTGGCCAGAAGGAAATGAGAATTATCCTTTTCAAAAAGTTACTGAAAAGCATAAGCCATTTGTAAAGATGTTCTGATGTTTGGATGACAAGTTCAGGCTTGACAACTCAATGTCTAAAAGAAGCCTGAATAGGTCAATGGACTATGTAGTCTGCAAGGCTTCAAAAAGATCTTCATGCTATATACTACACAAAAGATCTATTTTAAAAATATTTACTGTTTAACTTAGACCAGCAACGATAACTTTTGAAAATCTGTGAATTCTTAATTATGAATCAAATGATAAAACAATCAACTAAAGATGTGTAGCTTAGCTGGAAATAATACAAAACAGATTCCTGATTTTTAAATTCAGAATTATCCTTATCCAAAAGGTGGAAATGGTGTACAAATACCAGACACTATTTTGAGGATAAGGCCAAATTACATCTACAACATAGGCTTACTACTGTTTTATTACCTAAAATCTTTAATCTCACTTCCAACTTTTTTTTTTTGTTAAAGAGACAAAGTCCCAAGTAGCTGAGATTATAGGTACAGTCCACCATGCCCAGCTAATATTTTATTTTAATTTACATTTTTTGTGGACACAGGTCTGATCTAGAACTCCTGGCCACAGGACATCCTCCTGCCTCAGCCTCCCAAAGTGCTGGGATTACAGGCATGAGATACACGCAAGGACTGACTTCTAGCTTTGAAGCATCTTCAAATGTCCGTAATTGTTCGGGTACCTTATACTAAATGTATCTAAAACCAGATCTAGCTTTTTTCACCCTTCTTCCTGCCAACCTTTCTCATTCATTCTTCTTAATCCCCATGGTCTCTAACATGTGTATGCACAAGAAAATCCACTGGAAATGAGGTTGAAATATTAAAGGGGGTAAGATTACCAAAAAAGCTGAGACTACTAACCAATGCAATATTAGTAGTCTCTAACATGGTAACCATTTAGTCGCCAGATGGTTACATTCTCCCTTAAAGTCTCCTGTATCTCTCTTTTCCTTTCCTTTTCCACCACCACTTCAGTAGTTCAGATTCCCCATGTCTTGCTTGGATTTCTGTGGTAGTCATTTTCTATCTTGTCTGACTTCCTACATCATCTTTTTCCAATTCATCCTTCATTTTGCCACCAGAAGTACCTTTGCTAGTCATATGCAAGCACTTATTAAAAACAAACAAACAAACAACACACACAAAATATTCCCAACACCTTAATGTAATTTTTGGGGCTCCCTATAATCTTATCTCAACCTGATACAGTGGGAAAAAAGCATGGACTTCAGGACTAACTTTAATTTTAGTCCTGCCTCTTATAAAAGCTTTGTGACTTTGGAGGAATCACTCAGGCTTTCTGAGCTGCTATTCCTATCTGTGAGTGGCAAGATGAATAGCTCACAAGACTGTTAAGGAGAACTGAATGAGATAAGATACACAAGAGAAGGAGCTTAGCACAGAGGCAGGCACACATACGAACTGATCATCTTGCTGCTACAAGGTTTATCTGCTACAACGCCCTTGGCTTTGCCTCTCTTTACACCTGCCCACTATTGGCACATTACACACAAGGCCCCCTCTGGGACACTGTACTCTTTCTCTGATATCATATATGCTCTTAGTCCCCTTTGGCTCTAACTGTACTATACCCTCAGCCTTGCCCTGTACTGCTTTTGCCAGTGAAACTGTATCCAGGCTTTGAGGCCCAGCTCAAATGTCAACTCTTCCAGGAAGTCTTTCCTTTATTGTGCTGGTCAAAATTCACCAAGTTACCTTTGTGTTTTCCCAGTGCCTTATCTGCAGTTTTATTTCAGTATTTGTTTATTTATTTGTGTTATATTACACACAGGTTACCTGCACTGAACTGTAAGCTTCTCGAAGGCAGAAAGTATGGTTTTCTTATTTTTATTCTCAGCAGTTAACACCTTATACTGGAAGGAATTTAGTGAATGTCTGTAGATTGAGTAAATAAAAGTATCGAAACATTTTCAAAACCAATAAAAGTTTACCAAAACAGCCATCACTTACTTCAACTTTTGAAGTAATTTTCAGACAAAAACTTCTGTCAGAAAAACATACCATAATTTTATTTAACCTTTACAGTGATACATAAACAAAAATAACAAAGAAGTGGCCTGAAAATTGTGAATTTTCATGCTTAAGCCTCAATGAATAGAACAAGATATTATTTTTAAACTATTAAACTGATTAAAAAATATATGATGTTGTTATCCACTATGTACTAGCAGCAAATATAATACTAAGAGGGCAATGGTTAAAAAAGGAATAAATCAATGGTGCATATATAAAATGGAATATTGAAAATCAATTTGAAGTCATATTTTCAAATTTTCAAAGAACTCTTACTATACAGAGTGAAGTAATCAGGACACTAAACTGATCCTAATTTTGCAAATATACATTTTATAGGGAAAAAACTAAGGAAAAACATAAAATGTTAATATGTGGTTACTGCTGCATCATGGGATTACAGGTGATTCTTATTCTGCCCTCATATTAACTGAATTTTCTATAACATATATTTTATAGTCAGAAAAGTAATTTGAAAAATTAGATATAAATTCTAATTAACACTTAATCAAATTTGCAAATACCAAAAAGAATTTATTAGCAAAGTAGAAACCTTCCTGATTTTTAACATTCATCACATCTGCACAGACAATAATTAAAAACCAAGAATTAATGCTACAACTGAGACAAAGATTCTAATAAAAGTTTTTCTTAATTCTAAACAGAAAGCAGAATGTGTAGACATTTGATTTGTTATTTGGCAGGCAGCAAGCAGCAGCTCTGGCGGGGGAAGACCCGGCGAGCGTGGCCTGCTCTGGGTTGCAGTCCCCCTGTCCACACCTCAGGGACGATGCCCGCACTCTGTCCCTGCTGTCTGAAGCACTAACGCAGACACTGGCCATAACGTCTCAACTCCATGGCAGGCCCTGTCCAGCTTCTCATGTCTCTCAGATCTAAAGACTGGATAAGGCTAATATTCATTCTGACTGGAAGGGAACCTAAAAAGCCTGGTTATTGGTAAAGGTTGATTCTGCTGCAGACCCTGAGCAACTGCCGGCGTTTAGACCGTCATACTCTCTAGTGGACCCTCTGCAAAGGGATAGGGCATTCATGGAGGCTGACTGGGTGGGAGACAAGGGATAGGGAAGGAGACAAAAAGATGAGGGAGAAGAAGGAGAGAACAAGTTTTGGAGAGCAGTACTGTGAAAGGGCAGAGAAAAGAGGAAACAAGGGAGAAAGCAGAAACACCCAGAGTGTCAAACAGGGAGGAGTAAGGGGAAGAGAGAAAGTGGGTTCTTCCTCTCCTATATCTCCCTCCCTATTCTCCCTGCCAACTGCACCCCCCCTATTCATGCTTACTTCCCTGCTTCCCCATTTGTCCTACTTCCCACTTCGTTTCATTACCCAAATCATGTTTTTATTCTCATGAGTCACTCCCACTCCCTCTTGGAAAAGTGGCATTCCTTCCTCCAGAAGTCAATGGGCCCTTAGGACGAAATTAATCCACAGCAGACCACAATGCCTGAGCTGGCTTCTCAAACTCCCACGGCCCCCCCAGATCAACAGAGAGATCTAGACTGATACCAGCTGGAGACAGGAGGGGGCCGGGTGCAAGAAGAGCAGCTGTCCGCCGCTCCGCTTTCCATCCCTGGCCACCACTTCCTCACTTGCACTATCTCCAGTTACAAAGGATGCACTGTCTTCGATTACGAATGACCCATGCGCATGTCCTATGATTAGAATTCATCATCTGATAATCGTATAGTCACCTTCTTTTCCCGGTGAAGTTTTTAAATGTTATTTTGAAATGCCAGGACTGAACATGTTTAGAAGCAAATCCACACTATGAATGGGCCAGGAGAGTATTAGTTAAAGTCACACGGCCCTCAGGGAAGGAATGCACCGTTTCCGCAGAGCATCATCTTGTTTCTTAACACATCAGTTTAACCTGCCAAGTAAAAGATCAAGATCCCATGCTTGATTCTGGAGGTTTCTGAATAAAATTATATGCATTCTTTTTTTTGCACATAGATTAAAAGTTGAATTGAATCAAAAGTGTAAATATTTGTCAAATGCTACCTATGTGGACCCTAAGTGGGGGCAACTTTAGACTCAAGATACACTTTAATTAAACTATGAAAAGTCCATTTAGAATTCAGACTTGGAAAACTATTACCTGAAAATGGCAATATGGTTATCTGCAAATGTGTTCATTCTCCAGGTAAGTGTGTTATTTTACACCTCACCAAACAGTATGATAATTTGTTCAAGCTGCAGTGCTTGAATTGAAAACCGTAATAAAATGACCTTGCAGGCAGTATTGTTCAACAAATCAGTACAAAATTAAAAAGGCAATGCCTTATTTAATAAAAACAAATACACCTCAGAGCACAGTGTAGAACAAACAAGCAAACGGGGCCCTCCCTGGAGAAGTTTCATCACTCACTGCACCCTCAGACCCCGAACCTTCCCAGTGTGTGGGCGGCTACAGGACATGCAGACGGGACGAGCTGAGGGTTTCCACTGCCTCGCCCTCTTCTGCAGCTTTCTCAGGATCTTGGATAAAGCCAAGAATGAAACAGGAGCTGCTGAATTCTAAATAACTAAAAAAGAACTGTTGGTTTTGAGGTAAATAGAGGAGAAAGGACAGAAAGAGCCACAGGATGAAAGGAGACCCACTGCAGTCGACTGAAGGAAAGCTTTCCTTTTAGCTAATTTGTTTCCTGGCACTGCCCCATGGTACCTCTCTGAATGGCAGAACCCAACACTGGTTTAAGAACCGCTTTTAGTCTCTGAGGTAATGTGGAAGAACATTAAGTCCTCAGACTCAGCTCATTTTAGGAATTAGCACATATAGCCTAAGAAAGATAGCCGGATATGTGGTAAATCACTTGCATATTTAGCCCTCTCGATGAAGCCACTTTGTTTTAGCAACAAGGACTTAACAAAAGTACTCCAACATAATCACTAATTTTTAAAAAAACTAATGTCCTACAAAAGAGATCACATTATTACTGGTATAACTGACTTCTCATTTTCTCCTACTTCTGAGAATTCTTTCTTTTTCCCCAACAAAGCCAGCAAACAAGAGTCCATTTACGTAATGGTTAACTCAGGGCATGGGCTCTGCGACCAGATTTCCTGGGTTTGATTCAAGAATATGAAGTCAGGCAAACTGCTCTACCTCTATGAGCCTCAACATCCTCCTCTGTAAAATGGGAACAACACTATCCACCTACCTCACTACACTTGAATGGAACTGGGCACAAAGCGAGTGCTCAAGGGAGGCCAATTGTTACTAATTAAAAAATGTTGTTCTGACTCATCAACCTGTGAAACATAATAGAAAGTCAGAAATAAAAATATAGTTAATTAATTTTTGACAAATGTATCAAGAACACACAATGGGGAAAGAACTGGACATGCACATGCAGAAGAATGAAACTAGACTGTTATCTCATAACATGTACAAAAATCAACTGAAAATGGATTAAAGACTTAAATGTTTAAAACCTAAAATGTTCTTAAATGTTAAGAACAAAACAGGAAAAGTTCCATGACTTTGGTCATGGCAATGATTTCCTGGATTTTCCCCTAAAAGCACAGATGACAAAAGTGAAAACAGACAAATCGACTATACCAAACTGAAAAGCTTCTGCACAGCAAAGGAAAAATACACAGTGAAGAAACAATTCATTTGCAAACACCGTATCAGCTAATGAGCTAAAAATCCTAAATACATAAGGAACTTAAACAACTCAATAGCAAAACAATCTGATTTAAAAATGGGCAAAGGACCTGAACAGACATTTCTCAAATAAAGACAAGTAAATGGCCAAAAATTGAAGAAAAATTGCTGACCATCTCTAATCATCTGGAAAATGCAAATTAAAAACACAATGAGGTATCACCTCACATCTCTAAGAAAGGCTATTAAAAAATAAAATATAACAAATGTTGGTGAGAATGTGAAAAAAAGGAAACCCTTGCACCCTGTTTGTGGGCATGGATATTAGAATAGCCATTATGGAAAACAGTATAGTGGTTCTTCCACAAACTAAACATAGAACAACCATATGATCTGGCAACAGCACTTCTGGGTGTACATCCAAAGAAACTGAAATCAGTATATTGAACAGCTATCTGCACCCCCATATTCACTGCAGCATTACTCACAATAGCCGAAATATGAAAGCAACCTAAGTGTCTGTCAATTGATGAATGGATAAAGAAGAGGTGGTAAACTCATTATACATATAGAATATAGTGCTCTTTCAGCTTAAAAACCAAGGAAACCTTGTCATTTGCAACAATATGAATGAACCTGGAGGACACTATGCCAAGTGAAGTAAGCCAGGCACAGAAAAGCCAATAATACATGATCTCACATGTGGAATCTAAAAAAGTTGAAGTATAGGGTAGAATGGTGGTTACGAGGCTTATGAGAAGGGAGGGGGAATGAGGGGCACTGGAGAAAGAGATGTTGGTCAAGGGGTACAAAATTTCAGTTAGGAAGAGTAAGTGTTAAGATCTATTGCATGGCCCAGCAACCACAGTTAATAATAATGTATTGCACACTAAAAATTACATTACTATTGGCTTGGTGCTCATAGCACAGTGGTTACTGCGCCAGCCCCTTGCACCAAGGCTGGCCAGGCCAGCTAAAAACAACAATGACAACTGCAACAAAAATAGCCAGGTGCTGTGGCAGGTGCCTGTAGTCCCAGCTTCTTGGGAGGCTGAGGCAAGAGAATCAAGAGTCAAGTCCAAGAGTTTGAGGTTGCTTGAGCGGTGATGCCACGACACTCTACTGAGGACATAGTGAGATTGTCTCAAAACAAACAAACAAACAAAAACAATTACATGACCGTTGATACTCCAGGTCCTAAGGATAAACAACTGTAAACCAAACTGTCTACAGAGGTGGCCATGTCACCATAACGGCCTCATCCCCTCAGAGGTTCAGCGGTGGACCAACCCCCAAGGGACAGAGTGGCTATGCTCTGCAGGTTTGCAGCAATATGCCCCCAGTCTCAGAGGCAGTGGTATCCATGGTGGGCTCATGGTTCTAGAACCTCACTTTATCATAGAAAAAAGTGGTTTGGTTATTGAAAATCCTACCAAAGAAGACTTTGTTGCAAAGGCATTTTGCCACTTACTTGAACCTTCTGATTGGTGCTGAGGTGAGACGCCTTTGGGGGTTACTAGGCTATGTATGTCTAAGATTATCACCAACAGGAAGCAAAGGAAACTTACCTCTGGCCATTTTTGGAACCTGAGAAAGAAGAAACAAGAAGATGGTATAGAATATGTTTGTCCAAAGAATTGAGAAAGGCACCAGGAAGGCATCTAAGAAGGGCTGTGAACTGGTCTGAACATGTGCCTGTGTGACAAAGATGATTTGGGCTGATGGAAGCAGATGGAAGACTCAGAAGGGACAGTGAGACAAGACAGGTACATTATCTGAAGGCACTGGAAATGTGACCCATGTGGTGAAAGGTGACATGTTTAAAGACTTTGCTGCTTGCTCCCCTGCTGCTAGCATCACAGACGAAGACTCAGAGGTGACCCAGCACCTGGATGAACACAAGGAGCTCTTAGTCTTCCCGAAACCCTCACAAGACACACACAACAAGCCACCAACTGTGTGTGTTTACCCTTCCAGCTTCTGCTTATTGAGAAGCAGAAACAGAAAGTAGAGATGTGCCAGTTCTGAAGGTACCATGAAAAATGAGATACTCATGAATAAGTGCATAATTTTTCCCCTCTTTTTTTAATGTAAAAACTGTAATATATTCTGTTTACTAAAGTGTTACATGTAAGATGGAAAAATTGCTAAAAGAGCAGATTTTAAATGTTCTCACCACAAAGTAAATGAGGTGATGGATATGTTAATTAGCTTCATATAATCGTTCCATAATGCAAACATATATCAAAACATCACATTATGTCCCATAAATACGTACCATTACTGTGTCCATTTAAAAATTTAAAAAATGGTTATTAATAATATTTATAAGGCAATGACATTTTTGTATTTAGTCTTTTAAAAAAGCATACAATATATTTAATAATTTGCATGTTTGTTTTGCAAGTTAAGAATATAATCCTGGAAGGCTTTATTTTTTGTCTCAAATATCCCACGGATTTTAGTATATAATAAGAGCTCATTAAAGAGTGTACATCTAAATGGAAGGGAAGAAACAAGATTTACAGACCAAATAAGGTAAGCAGTTATAGTATTTGCCATACAAATTCAGATTTAATGAGCTATTAATGAATAAGCTAGGCCCTGTGAGAAGACTTCCACATTATCTTATTTACAGGTTGAACATCAATTTGAAAATATGAAATGCTCCGAAATCCAAAACTTTTCCCGCAAGTGGAAAATTCCATACTTGACCTCATATGAAAGGTCAAAATGCTGGTAAAACTTTGTTTCATGAATAATATTATTAAAAAAATTGTACAAAATCAACTTTAGGTTATGTGTATAAGTTATATATGAAACACAAATGAATTTCATGGTTACACTTGGGTCCCTTCCCGAATATATCTCATTATATACATACAGATATTCCAAATACTGAAAGAATCTGAAACATTTTGGGCCCCATCATTTTGGATAAGGGATGCTCAACCTGTAATATATGTGGATAAGACACATCTCTGTAACTACAGTAAGACAGAGTGGCTACTGGGCTATGCCAAGACTCATTCAGATTAACCCCTTCAGCTTGCAGCCTGATGAGAGGTGTGAACTAAATCAGACTGAGCTAATTTTCAAGCCATACAAAAAAGATCATTTATATGCCTCCAAAATGTAGCAGCAGAGGGTCTGCATGACTATGACACAGGGACTGTGTCTGCAGAAATGGTTTCCTATCCTCTAGTTTTATGGCAAGGTGATGGCGTTGCTTTGAGATACAAAAAATACCTTATGATATTTTTAGCAGCCACACACAGAAAGCCCTGCTATAGGGAATCTCTTTAACTGCAGAATAAAGAACTACACATTACATTCAAGCCTTGGCAACAACTCGATTTCCAAATGTTAGTTTTTCCTGCAGTCATCATGTATCTCATGGAAAATTCATATTGATCTCAGCTCCTTTACTTTACTGGGAAGAAAATTCTAAGCCAGCATAGATGAATAAGTGGATTTCACTCTTCTGAAAGGGCTTTTGGGTGTGGTTGAGATAGCTAACTTCTAGAACTTAGCAACACAGGATACATTATGAGTAAGTTCTCTACTTGTTTTTTTTTTTAAATAATGATGCTAACTCACCAGATCTTTCTGAAAGAGTACTTTTATTAATTTCAATGAAGTCAAGCAGAGAACAAGTTGTAATATGAAACACAATTTATGCAACTATGTTGAAATTCCCTGACAGAGTTACATGTTCTAATGTAAGAATTTTATGGCAAAACCATTTCAAAATACCAAAAATTAGGTTAGGCTCATTTTGGTTTTGGGCTGTCACAAGGAAACTCTTTCTATACAAATAATTAAAATCTTAAGGCAAAATGAGAATGTCTTTTAAAAAAATCACATTTCCTGCAGTTTAAGATTAAACAGCTAAAACTAAATCTCATTTGAAATAACACAGTTAGGCAACTCCAAAAGCTAAACACAAAAGCCTATTAAAATAAAGATTGCAACATCGAGGGAAAACCATCTTCATATATATAGTTTTAGATTCGCAGCCATTTCTGACTCTTGCCCAGATGAGATCAACTGATCCTTCATAGGTTTTCCCACAGTCAGCCAACAAGCTACTCACTATTTCTCAGACACAGAGGTTTACTCAGAGAAATGCATGCAATACATTTAGAGAGCCAACAGAAATCCCGTGGGTGGGTTTGGTTTGCCTTTCAAAACCAACGAACTTCCCATTATATAACCTTTAATAACAAGACAGAAGTTCATAAGTCATACCCCCAAGGCTGGCTATGTCGCACCTCACCATATTAAGAAAGAAGGAGAAAAAGCTTTCTGCATGGCACAACTTATCTTGTCTAGTAGTGCCAGAAAATTAACGAATTCCACTTGACATGGATAGTACTAACAGGCTCTTTTTGACAATGATTTTTCAGTCCATGTGGCAGAAAAGCTCAAAGCAACCAAAACAAAACTTCCATGACATTTTATTAATTCTTTATAAAATAAGTATGTCTTGTAACCACAGGAGAATTCTGAGAATCTAGCTTTTCCAGAAAGCCCAAGGAAAATACTTCAGCTTCACTATTCTCAAATTTATTTGAATCTGAAACAAAATAAACATATTACTCTATTTAATATTGTTGCACAAGCAAATTCACAAGAATGAAATGTGTTCAGAGTTCCTAGAAAAAATGTAGCAATACAGGCTGCCAACTTGTTCAATGTCAAGCTCTAGGCAGTATAGCAGCACTAGCAGTAAGTGACTCAGAGTGAATCACGCTTAAGCTATTTTTGCTTTTAAAGTACTGCCAGGCACTGTGTTAATATTCAACTCAGAGTAAATTTAGCTCAACAAGAAAACAAGTGTTTCCATGGTTGCTTCTTCACCATGTTTATGATATATATGCAGCCATTAGGTACAAGAATACAGCCACATAAATTAAGTAGAAATGCTCATCTTTCATTTATATCCAGGCTTTGGAACACTGGAAGTACTGAACGCAACTCAGGCTATTTGCTCATCTATTTCTATCTATTTGCCTCCACAGACCCCAAAGAAGAACTATGTAGAGTATGTCATTAATGGTTCATGTAAAAGTTTATACCACTAAAGTCACTTCAATGGATTGGTGTTCACAGATTTTTTTTTTTTTGAGACAGAGTCTCACTATGTTGTCCTTGGTAGAGTGCCCTGCAGTCATGGCTCATGGGAACCTTGAACTCTTGGGCTTAAGCGATTCTCTTGCCTTAGCCTCCCAAGTAGCTGGGACTTTAAGGACCCTCCACAGTGCCCAGTTATTTTTTTGTTGCAGTTTAGCTGGCCTTAGCCAGGTTCAAACCCACCACCCTCGGTGTACATGGCTGGTGCCATAACCACTATGCTATGGGCGCTGAGCTGGTGTTCATGGATTTTATTTGGCTATCAAAAGTCATAACCACACAACATTTCTCAGATAATGTAACCACAGAGGAAAAAAAGGTTAAAGTATTTAGCAGAAATAGTGGAAAAGTTGGTCTGTAGATACCAAACACAATCCTTACACAGGATAATGCATAGCAAATGGTCAGGGTCTGATACTGTGTCTGACACTCAAAAGGCATTAAAATATCGGCTGCAGGAGATAAACTGCTAATATCTTGAGGGATTTTTTTATTGTGTTAAAAATACCTAACATAACATTTATTATCTTAACCATTTTTAAATGTACTAATGCTTCATTAGTTTTAGTACATTCACATTGTTGCGAAGCAGATCTCCAGAACTTTCCATCCTGTAAAACCGAAACTTTATACTAACTGATCTTTTTTTAAATTTCAGTTTTCCATAAAATGTTATTTTCATTCCAAATCCACATGGAGTTTTTATATTTGAATAGCATAGTGAATTAGATGCTAGAATTTTAAATAAACCCCCTGCCTGTTTACGTCTGTTAGACTCTCCAGCATTTCCCACCGAGTCTAAGCTCCAACACGCACAGTAGTTAGTATTCTGCTCGGCAAAAAACATCAAAGCTGGCTTTCCAGGGAGATTTCCAGTGTGCCGCTGCACCTCAGAGCGTGTGTGAAACCTTAGAACTATCAGTAAATTTTATCTAAAAAATGAGAGAAATTAGGCTTCATTTTATTGTACATATTTATACAGAACATGCACGAACGTGAATAAACAAAATATTAGGAGGTTCACATGAAAGTGAACAATTAAAAGTCTGTAGACTGCTGCTTTTACGACAGACTCCTGAAAGGCAGGAGCCTTCTAGTCCCTTTTCTTTCTGTCTTAGTGCAATGCTTTTTCACATTTAGGTGGTCCCTGCCACAAAAGAAGCAAGTGAAAAGGCTGGGTCAGCAAGCAGCCAGAGAAGACAGAGAAATGGTAATCTGAGAAAGGCAAGTCTGGAAAACAGCCACAAAGTGGCTCCGCACAGCCGCCATGACAGGACTGGGCACAGTGACAGTCACACAGACTGTCCAAGGACTCACGCTCTGAGTTTACAAAACTGACCAGTTGTCTCATCAAGATCTCCAGACCAGTAGGACTCTGAGAATTATAATGGAGGTTCAAAAACTATTTTAAGCATTCTGGGCAAGCCTAGCTCAGTGTAGTCATGTACCAGAAAGGATGTTTCAAACACATGGCTTCTAGGGAAGAACCATCACCCTTGGTGAAAATGCAAACTCCTAAAACAATCTAACTTGCTTGATTAGAATCTTTAATCCCTATGGAAGGAATCTAGTAAGGGGCTTGGCATATAGTCTAGGTGCTTAATAAATCTTTGTGAAATACACATCAATGGATGCAATACATAACTGCATGCCCACAAAATGTATTTGAAATCCATGCATTTTAAAACTCTGTATTTGTTACTCGCACATTAATTCTGTAGGTAATTTTCAAAATCTCAAAGCTTAAGGGACCAATAAGTATTTTATCAGAACATCTTATTTTCTGATTGCCCTTGATCACTGATTTCACTAACTCATCTTTACCTGTAAATTCCAGGCTGGAGGAATTTAAATTTCCACAAAAGGAACATATCAAAATCTGCGCAGAGGCAAAGGTAGGAGAGGGATTAATCATTGAAGCTCAAGAATTTTTAGGACTTTCTGCATGGTGTTTTTGACATTTGTCAAAAACTCACAGACCATTTGATTCAACACTTCCACTTCTGGGCATACAGAAGAATTGAAAGCAAGGACACAAACAGATACATATATATACACACACACACATATACATACTAATATAAAGACAAAAGGCAGGAACCAAAATGTCTGCTGACTGATGAACAGATAAAGGAAATGTGGTGCATAAGACAGAATATTATTCAGCTTTAAAAAGAAATGAAATAGTGATAGCTACCACAACATCAATGAACCTTAAAGCTACTGTGATAAGTGAAATAAGCCAGACACAAAAGGCCAAATATTGTATAATTCCTTGTGTCTGAGGTACCAAGAGTAGTCAAATACATACAAACAGAAATAGAACAGTGGTTACCAGGGGTGGGAAGGAGAGATGGGGAGTTTTTGTTTAGAGGGCACGTAGTTTTTGTCTGGGATGTTTAAAAAGTTCTAGAGATAGATAGCGGTGCTGGCTGCACACCACTGTGAATGGATTTAATGCCACTGAACTGCACACTTGAAAATGGTTAGAACAATAAATGCTGCTATATAAATTTTAACACACACATGCACACCCCATAGAAAACTGCAGTGCAGGGTGAACCCTGATGTAAATGATGGACTTAGATTAATAATAATGCATCAATATTGGTTCATGAACTTCAACGAATGTGCCACAGAAACGCGCTGTTAAAAACAGAGCAAATTCAGTGCCTGTGGCTCAACAGGCTAAGGCGCCAGCCATGTACAACTGAGCTGGCAGGTTCGAATCCAGCCCGGACCCGCCAAACAATGAGGGCTGCAACCAAAAAACAGCCGGGCGTTGTGGCGGGCACCTGTAGTCCCAGCTGCTTGGGAGGTGGAGGCAGGAGAATCGCTTGAGCCCAGGAATTGGGGGTTGCTGTGAACTGTGATGCCACAGCACTCTATCCAGGGTGGCAGCTTACGGCTCTGTCTCAAAAAAAAAAAAAAAAAAAAATAGAGCAAATTGGTGTCTGTGGCTCTCATAGGCCCTTAGTGCTACTGCTAGTCCCTAGTTTGTCTACTTTACTCTGACCTATGACTTGTCTTGACCTCAATGTTTGTGTATATTCTGGCTTGAAGTGACTGGCCTACTATTGACCCTTGGTATTCTAAACCTTGATACAGTTCCCTAATTCTGTCTACCAACCTTGTATTTACCTTGCTGTAAGGCACAATCTGACTGCATTAGGGGAATGACATTGGTAAAAAGTTATATACTTAAACACATTCCTTAACACTGTAAGAGTTCTTTGTTCAATGTAAATTGCTTTTTAAGGGCAGACTTTTATTCTACCTTCTAATTTCCTGCCTTGAGTCTACTTTCAGTGTCCCAGATTTAAAGCAAGAATTACAAATGTAAATGCCTGTAGGGAAAGCGGTTAAAATGCACCAGAGTAACACAAAAGGGAACGGCCAGCATAGTGACTAAGTGAGAGGCACAACTCTTATTTAGAAGAGTTTAAAAACAACAAATCCCAGCAATGTATGAGCCAAACCAAACTCACATTTCAGGCTAGATGTGGCCTGTGGACCACATCTCTGTACAATTTGGAACATGAAAGAAGAAAAAAAGAGAAGAAGAAGAAAGAAAAGGGAAAACACGGTGCCTAATGCGGACTCTCCCATCTATGACACTAAATTTGAGCTAAATCATAAGTCACTCCATACAAAAGTATATTTATTAAAATACCAGAAAGAAGCTTAGACATATGAGCAACACGGGCAGTGAAATCACACTGCAGGACAGCTAACCCTTGGGCCTAGAAGAACACAGTTAATAATGTGACTACATTCACGTGTACTCTTGGACGCAGACAATCCTATGAAGAACAAGAGGGAATTCTTGAATGAAATGATGCATTTTGGTTTCAATGTCCTCAAAAGGAAAATCCTATGGTGGAGAATAAGAGCTCAAAAAGAAAAAAAGGGCACCTTTCCTTCTTCTACAGGTCTGCTTTTTCAAAGCCAAATATTTTTCTTTCATTTTTTTTTTCCTATTGTCATTTTACAAAAGAGAATTCAATTGTGACCAGTTATCACAGATTGCTGAATAAAATTTTTGGACCAGAAGATAATATTACACATTGATTTTTAAACAGATTCAGGAATGTTCTTTATATTAAGTCTATGACATATGAGGTAAAGAGGGAAAAGTTCTCTGCTTGCCTACCCTGAGCATTTGAACTAGTAAATGAATCAGAAAAAGGCACACGTCCCCTGAGGTGTGTGCACACACCAGGTGCACACCTTGGGTCTGAATTTAGTCAGCGCTAGCCTCCTCAGCTAAGTGCTTTCATGTAATGCAAAATAAACTGTGCAACTGTGTACAGCAGACCTATCCTATCCCACATTTAGAAATGTGTTATCTTAGGAAAGGAATTATTTAGATTCTGTCAGTTCCTTCTAGCTTCCTAAGTCTGTTCACCCTGCCATCCCTAATTTACTAATTATCCAAGATATCAAAATAATCAATATTTCATAAATGACCTTCAACGGTTCACTACTGAACGACTTGCCTGAATCCTCCCTTCACACTTCAGCCTGGCCAGCAAGATCCCGCCTTCTCCATTCTTCTTACCTTGCTGACTGACAGGTGCACACACTAGCCTACCCTGAACTAAGCCTCCCACGTGCTATTGGGCTCTCACTGCCTCAGCTCTAGGGAGGCACCCTTTTAGCTCTAGTGAGCCCCTGAGTTTTCCCCACTTCCCCAGGACAGCATCTTTTATGAGATCCTTACCACCTAACTCACCAAGCTCTGTAGAGTGGATCCAGAAAGACTCTAGCCAAGGCTACCAGAAAATAAGTCATCAAATCTTATTGATGCCTTTAACTGAATTTGTGGTCACCTCTCTAAGAAGGTAAAAGTCAATAGAAACAGGCTGAGTTTGAACACAAAGAGTCACACATGTAGTAACAAATACTGATAATGTTAGCTGTAATATTCAATGTAAAGACAGGAACTAATAAAAAAAATGTTTAGGAAGCAATAACTCTCTCTTGTTAAAAATTACATAGATAGATGAACTTTGCCCGCTTAGGATAATCAATCTATAAATGTCTACAAAGCTCTACAATGTGGAAGTTGCTGAGGAGGGAACAATGCAAAGATGTATAATATAACAACTACATTTTTCACAGCAAATATAATATATGGTCTGCCAAGTACAAGTCAATGGGATAAAAATACCTAAAAGCAGCATACTCCTGGAAGTTAAGGAACATAAAAGCAATAAAAATATAAGACTATCTCAGATTATAAAAAACAACATGAAGCAGAATTGGAGCACTTTACCTGGGATTTCTAAGTGGCAAAGACCAAAAGGTTTAATAACACACTGAGTTGGCAAGTGTGTAGGAAATGGGCAATCTCCTAAATTGCTGATGGGGATTTACATTAATATAAACTCTACAAAGGGAACGTCTATGGAAGTTTGTTTTCCATAGCAAAAATCCATATGTTAGTTAATTTTATCTTCAGAATAACCTCTGAAGTAGCTATACTATTATTATGCCATTTTAACAGATCAAGAAACTGAATTATAGAGAGGGATAGAAACTTACCCGGGTTACAGACCTAGTAAAGGGCTGAACCTAGACTACATCTCAGAACACGTGGCTCTTCTAGAATCTAAGGCAGCAGTTCTCAACCTGTAGGTTGCGACCCTTTGTAACAATGAAAATGCATTCTGCATATCAGATATTTATATTACGATTTACAATAGTAGCAAAATTACAGTTATGAAATAGCAACGAAAATAATTTTATGGTTGGGGGTCACCACAACATGAAAAACTGTATTAAAGGGTTGCGGCATTAGGAGGCATTAGGAAGGTTGAGAACTACTGATCTAAGGTATGAACTGCAACTGTATACAGAGACCCTGCAGGAACAAAGGTTAATCTTAGAATAATACCACCTGACATGTATTTTGGGATATTGCAGTTTACAAAACACTTTCATCCTCTATTTCATTCACAACTTAAAATAGCCCCGTGATACATGTGTTTGGAATGAACATATATTGCAGCTATTAAAATACAAAAGATTAAAAAAACTATTCTAAAATCCCCCCAATTTTTGTCACTAAAAATAAATGCAGTGGTAGAAAAGTTTCTCTCAAAGAATTCTCTAGAAATTTGTTACACGGCAGCATTTAGGCTAGACAATATTAGTCAAGTATTAGGCTAGACAATATTGTCAAAGGCAATGATAAACTAGACAATGGAACTTACTCATAATGTTTTAAATATCACTTCAACACTGAAGAACTGCCTTGGATTTATTAAAATAAATATTATGATTCTATTACTTGCATAGTTATGTTGAGAACTTTGGCGATTAGTATATATGAAAATGTTGTACTACTCAATCAGCATTAAATGAAATGCACTTTAATTGATCCTTCTTAAAATAGTTTAAATTGCTTAAATAGATCCAACAAGAGCAAAATATTTGAAAAGCAAATTTACCGGCTCGGTGCCCGTACCTCAGTAGCTCAGTGAGTAGGGCGCCGGCCACATACACCGAGGCTGGCAGGTTCAAGCCCAGACTGGGCTTGCTAAACAACAATGACAACAGCAACCAAAAGACAGCCAGGCGTTATGATGAGCACCTATAGTCTCTGCTACTAGGGAGGCTGAGGAGGGGGAATTGCTTAGCCAAGAGTTTGAGGTTGCTGTGAGCTGTGATATCACAGCACTCTACCAAGAGTGACATAGTGAGACTCTGTCTCAACAAGAAAAGCAAATTTACCTGACAAATTTAGAAAAGGAAATTCCCCGATTATTTCTACCTGTAAATAGATTCAGACCCACTTGTAGAAAGTACCTGTTGACATTACTCAGTGGGGGTTTTCCTTACTTTTGTTAATTTTGAATTACCTTGTCAACAGGGATATATGTTATTGGTTTCTATTTTTTTCAATCAATATATGGCTACAGAGAGCACTACTCAGTGGAAATAAAATGTGCACTTCCCTTACAAAATAAAATAAACACTCCTTACTCGATTTTCCAACCAAAGTACACAAATATTTGATGAAAGAAAATTAAGCCTAGGAACCACTGGAGAGGTAAAAAACTTGCCAGCATTTTCTCAGTGTACTGTTTTCCACCGTCTTTCTGCAGTCATGTTATCTCATGCTCTTTAATATTTGCCCCTTGAAAAGACTCTTTAATTAAATAATTACCTTCTTAGGAAAACAACTCAATTCTCAGATTGAGGAGGATTCCCACTTCCCCACTTACTCAAATTCTACCTCTTCTTCAAAGTCTTGTTCAAAACTAATTTTCTCTATGAAGCCATCGTTCTCTGGTTTCAAAGATCTCTCTGTTCTCAGGTGTTAATTATATGAATCACGGATCCTGACACTCAATCATTTGCCGCCTTCTATTTTTCCTCCTAATCCAATAGCACTCGGTTTAAATTTCTTTCATGGCACTTAATATATTTTGTTGAATTACAGTTATTTTAAGTACGGTTTAAATGTTTAAATACAGTTTTTTGCTCTACTTAAAGAATTAAGTCGGCTCCATCTGTGTACTATCTTTGATTAAAACCTAGTCCTTGACACATTAATAAGAAATTACTTGTTGAATATAAATTTTGCCCATCACATAAGAATATAAAACTTCTTGAAAATAAGGAATAGGTTATGTTTCTTCTTTCTCTATTCCTAAATACTTAGCTCAGTGCCAGGCACAAAATAAACACTCAATGATACGCAACAAATACTGTGTACGTAGCATGTGTCAGTAAATCAGTAATAGTGTAGGTTTATTTATGTTAAATTCTCTCAAGTTACTTTGATATCTGAATAAACATACCCTTGCTCAGATGGATGGATCAGAGAGTGAGATTACTTCAAATACCCCTTGCTTTTCAGGAGTAGCACATTGAGAAGACAGAGTGAGAAAAACACACACTCTCTCTCTCTCTCTCTTTCTCACACACACACACACACAAAATACTATTTCACCAGTTATCTGAATATCCAAAATGAACAAATACAAGCTGTTATGCCTAGTGACAATCTGGCCATAATACCCTTTACCTCCTTCCATCAAGAGGCAGAGCTATTCTCCCACGCTGAGAATCTGGGATTGTTTTGATCAAAAGTCTGGCAAAAGGTATACTGCGCAGTTTCCAAGACTAGGCCTCAAGAGCTCTTCAGCTTTTGAAACTCCTGCCTCCCCTCTGCCACCATGTGAACAAACCTGACCTTGTCTGCTGGAGGATGCTGTCACATGGAGCAGGTCCATCTGACCCAGCTGAGGACATTCTAGACCCAGAAGATACCTGCCCATCTGGCACTGCAAGCTGAACCCCTCCAAACCACCAGACACACTGCTAAACCCAGTCCAAATGACCAATTTACAAAATTGTGAGCCAAATAAATGATAAGTCCCTAAGTTTTGGGGTGGTTTGTTCCACAAGAAAAACTGAGAAAGCTGGAAACCTATGAGCATTTAATTTAAAACTGAATGAACACTTAACATGGTGCTGCAGTACTAATTTTTATTCCAGAACAGTTTTGAACCACAACCATTGAAAATCATTCCTATATGTTTAATATTTATTTTTATTTGTTTATTTATTTTTTGTAGAGACAGGGTCTCACTCTACAGCCCTTGGTAGAGTGCCGTGGCGTCACACTGCTCACAGCAACCTCCGACTACTGGGCTTAGGCAATTCTCTTGCCTCTGCCTCCCAAGTAGCTGGGACTACAGGCGCCCGCCACAACGCCCGGCTATTTTTTGTTTTGCAGTTTGGCTGGGGCTGGGTTTGAACCCGCCACCCTCGTTATACAGGGCCAGCATCTTACCCACTGAGCACTGAGCCATAGGTGCCACCCTAATATTTATTTTTAAATGAACTTAAAAATTTTAAATCTAAATTATGATTAAAGCACAATTTCTAAATAAAAAGCAATGGCTGGGTTTGGATTAACTGATTTTGTAAAAAGCTGTTGTCTAACAAATGAATACACCTCATCTCTATCCCCTTACATGCCATGCAATTGTTTTAAAAAACTATATCGTGTGCTCCTATTTAATAGGCACAATGTTAGGGTAGATGGCACACCTCTTGTGGGCAGGACACAATTATAAGAAGGACTCCACCTAACAAATGCAAACATTGTAACCTAATTCTTTGGACTCTCAAATTAACTCGAAGTAACAATAAAAAATAAAATAAAACTGAATTAAAAAAAAAACCCAAACCAAAAAACTATATAATGTGTTTCTTGTTTACCAACATGGCTAGAGAAAGTCAGGTGTGACCTTTTACTCTTCATTGCTTTAAATATCAACTTCTAGGAAGGGAAAAAGAAACCATGAAGGAAACTCTTAACCAATACTACCAACGGAGTAGTAAAGTTAACAGAGAAAATAAAATACAATGGTTAATTCTACCTCCCCTTCCCTATGTCTTATTAGGTTATGGAATTTAGTTTGTGAGTTTTGAAATACAAAAATTATAAAAATTTTGTTTAGGACAGATAAATTTGTGCACCCTTTGGTAATAGGAAATTCAACTAAAATAAAAAAATGATACTAAGAAGCCAAACTCTTTCTCCCCTTACTGTTTTTGGCTTGTAAGCCCCTCAGCCCTCCTCCCAGCCACTGGAGCATTCCTGTGGCTCTTCATCTTCTTGGGCTCTCTTGGCACTTTGCAACTTGCACAGGGCATCCACTCCTACAGCTCCAACTATCATATGGGAGTGGGTAAGGGCCTCTATCCCTCTCTTGTTAGCCATGGTCTTACACCAATGCTTTTGTTCATTTCTAACCATTTGTTGAAGATTTATACCAAAATTTAGCATACTAAACTTAATGTGTGAGTTACCTCCCCACCTAAAGATCTTCCATGAGACAGCCAACTTCTTTTTAAAAGTATCACCATTGGCTTGGCGCCTGTGGCTCAACAGGCTAAGGCGCCAGCCACGTACACCTGAGCTGGCGGGTTCGAATCCAGCCTGGGCCTGCCAAACAACAATGATGGCGGCAACCAAAAATGGCTGGGCATTGTGGCGGTCGCCTATAGTTCCAGCTACTTGGGAGGTGGAGGCATGAGACTCACTTGAGCCCAGGAATTGGAGGTTGCTGTGAGCTGGGATGCCACGGCACTCTATCCAGGATGACAGCTTGAGGCTCTGCCTCAAAAAAAAAAAAAAAAAAAAAAAAAGAGATAATTTTGGCTCAGCGCCTGTGGCTCAATGGGCTAAGGCGCCAGCCACGAACGCCTGAGCTGGCGGGTTCAAATCCAGCCCAGGCCCGCCAAACAACCATGACGGCTGCAACCAAAAAATGGCTGAGCATTGTGGTGGGCGCCTGTAGTCCCAGCTACTTGGGAGGCAGAGGTAAGAGACTCGCTTAAGCCCAGGAATTGGAGGTTGCTATGAGCTGTGATGCCACAGCACTCTATCCAGGGTGACAGCTTGAGGC
>CAUYON010079233.1:0-12170 GCA_963573935.1 Arctocebus calabarensis
TACTTTTTTACTTTTTTTTTTTTGAGTCAGAGTTTCACTTATTAACCCTCAGTAGAGTGCTTTGGCATCATGGCTCACAGCAACCTCCAATTCCTTGGGCTTAGGCCATTCTCTTGCCTCAGCCTCCCGAGTAGCTGGGACTACAGGTGCCTGCCACAAAGCCCGGCTATTCTTTGTTGCAGTTTGGCCGGGGCTGGGTTTGAACCCACAACCCTCGGTATATGGGGCCGGCGCCCTGCTCACTGAGCCACAGTGCCGCCCTAAATTATATTTTTTAACATGTGGATTTCCAGTAATTCTAAAGTCTGCCTTGTTACATAGGTCACAGTCTGTTTTGAGACAGACTGTTATGATCCATTATTTCACTTCCAAGAAACAGTCGGCAGCATCCTTTCTGATTCATCCGTGCAAGTTTCAGCTTGCTGGGCTTATTAAGTATTGTTGGGAGGGCTTCATTTGTTTCCTTCCCTGAAAATTTTACATTTCATGAAGTTTTGAATATCTCAAAACTTTTGTAATGACCAATGAATTGCCTGAACCTATGGGGCTTGCATTATATCTCCTTCCTGGATGGGAAATCATTTACTGTTTCACTAGGCCTTTCTCTTATATTCATTCTGCCTCTGGGCAAAGGAAAAACCTGATCACAAATTTGGGAAGAGAACTGGGCATACTCTTCCTCTTGGTAGTGAGTTGTCCAAAACGAATATGCTATTTATTTGCCCAGGGGCAGGCCCGCTTGACCCATGTTTTGGAGCATGTCTGGCTAAATCTCGGCTTAGTCTTGTCCTCCCATCTGGCTTCTGTTGGTTTTCAAGTTCTCCGGCACAAATTTTACTGAAGTCATAAGAAACCTCAGTCAACTATATGGCTAAATGGGAACCTGTTTTTCAACCTTGGAATGATTCAGAGCATCTAAAGAATCAAAAGAATCAAAACCACAGTATTAGTATTTTTGTGTTAAGTGTTGCCATAGTTGAATGTTGTAAAGGATTTGGCTTGTTGGAGACTAGCCTTTTAACTGTAATTAAAGTGTAACTGAGAAATTAGACTTTCAGCTGAAATCTTCCTGTCTATGTGCAGTAATGGAACTTTCAACAGCTTTACTTTAGTGAGTTTATTAGTTGTTTACATACGCACCAAATACTAACTGAGTGTCTTGTGAAAATGACTATTGGCTACATAGATCGTTAGGCTGCTAGACAGAAATATTCATAAATTGTTTTTAAACATTTATGGAAGAACTAAGTTTTTAATTTTGTAACTTAAGAAATTGAATGTTAATTTTTTAAATAAATATTAATTTCTGAATAGTGTCTTCTGCAAACAAAAGTTGCCCTCAAGGACACTAAATAAATTCACATGAACAACATGCACAGTCTTCTTGCTAGGTTGGGAAACAAGTCTTCTGGTCTCCCAAAAAGCAGTCTGTGGAAGCACCCTGAGCCTCACAGCAGAAGGTGCACCTGCAGTACCTGTAAGTGGCCCACTCAGATCTGGACTCCAAGTGGAAGTGTGGCAATTGAGTAGGGTTGTGATGAAGGTTAAGATGCTACTGAGGAATGCCCTAGTGTGCCCCTAGGGGCAAGTGCCACGGGAGAGACTGCGGCCTGTACCGCTGAGGTGGGCCCTGACAGGCCTGCTGAGCTGTTAGGACTTCTCTGAGGGCACTGAGGAGCCACCATGTAAAGCAGAGCTATGAGCCCCACCACCATTCACCTAGGGAGCTACGTGAGGGCAGCAACAAAAGCGAGTCTGGGAGAAGAGATGATAAGCAAGTAACCAACGAATGCTTCTGGAGAGTTACCTGCTGTGAGAGAAAGTAGGAAACGGCACGGGGGCTGCTGCTTTAGAAGCAGAGGTCAGAGAAGACCTCTCTGAGGAGGTGGCCTCAAGCTGCAGCCTAATCAGAGCAATGAGCCACAAGCTGCATGAACAGCAGCCCCAGGAGAAGAACAACTCTTGCCTCTCTTGGAGGCAAGTTCATGGGGTCCTACACAACAAGGGCTGGCTGCTAATGTTCCTAAGTGGGACCCTAGAGAGAGGCAGCTGCAGACCAGGGAGCCTGACCACACTGTGAGCCATGTTGAAGACCCAGCCTGAGACCCAGCCCAAGACCTGCCCTGAAACCCATACCTGAGACCCACCCTGCCCCTGACCCGCCCTGAGACCCACCCTGCCCCAGACCCGCCCTGAGACCCCCCTGCCTGAGACCCACCCCGAGACCCACACCTGAGACCCACCTTGCCCCAGACCCGCCCTGAGACCCCCCAGCCCGAGACCCACACCTTAGACCCACACCTGGGGGTTCCTTCCAGGTTCTTCTCTCAGGACATTAAAGGCCTCACTCTCTCCCCTCCCTCTAGCAGGATACCCTGGAGCCCCAGAGCTTCTAGAAAACCAAAGGCAGGTTGTCCGCCCTTGCTGGGACTTCCCAGTGGGTAACTCAACCCTTTCTGAAGGACAGGAGCACTCGGTTCTTGTGGTTTGCATGCATGTGTGTTTTAGAAAGATCCTGCTGAAGCAGGTAAGGTGGGAAGGCAGGAAATGCTGTTTTATGTAAAGATATTTCACTGGTGACTGTGACTTCAGTGGCCTCCTTCAGCCCAAGGAGGGAGTTTCTCTCACCTGGACCGGCAGGGGGGTCAGGGAGAGGGGTTGCACTTTTCCAGGCTTCATTTGTCACAGCACAGACTCTAGGACTTCCCAGCACTACTGGACAGGGCAGGGATCGTCCTTCTCAAAATCAGAACCTTGAAGTTGTTTGCCGAGCCCATGCTTGAAGCACAGACTCTAACACAAGAGGAGACAAAACAAACTTAATTTTTATTGGTTAGAAAAAGCTAAAGGGTAGAAGAGCCATAATTCCTAACCACATACGCTAAGGACAGTGTCCACCCGGCTACTGAACTCAAAGCCTGCCAGGCTCAGAGCCGTTGGTGGAGCCAGAGACACCAAGGGCCCCGTCTGCGGTGGCTCCTATCTGCTCAGGTGTAGAGACGACCCCACTCCAACTCTGCACTTCCAGTTTCACAGGACCAGCTGCCATTTTGACAGTCAGCAAAGAAACAACTTTCCTAGTCGAATGTTCTCTCTTGAAACTCATTGTACCTCTCGAATTCCTCAGCCCCATCTCCCCTTCAGTCACTCAGCTGTCCTCTAATTCTTCCCTTTTCTATATCTGCCATTCATAGGCTGTCAAAATGTGACTTCTGTGAAATGATGTGGATTTTTCCATGACAGCACTGCCCATGGTTCTGAATTCTAGCAGTAACATCACCCTGTGAGAATGGTGTTGGGAGAGCTGGGAAGGTTATTCTCTTACCTTGATCTTCCCTTAACTCCTTCCAACCATTAGACGGTTCTTATAAAGCTGGTTGGCGTCCTCAGGCCTCCAGAGCAAGAAGAGTGGCTCAGTGTTCATTCAAAGGCTCTCCCCTCTGAACAGAGAATATGAACAGACAGACAGCAAACTGCTCATAGGTTCCTGTTCCAACAGAATCTGTAGGGACATCCAGAGAGGAAAGACCCCTGAACAGTTAACTTTACCAGAGATGTCAAACCTACTTTGGTGATCCATTCTAAGTTAACAAAACACATGACTCATACTCATTTCAATTTTTTATTAAAACACTTTTTGTTTACAGGGATGATTAAAGAAAAAATACACAATTTTATATGTTATAGATTATGTAAAATACAATAAACATAGACTCTTGGGACTACAAAATAGATTTTAAAGATCCTCAAACAAGGTTTCATACAAAAAAATTTTTAATGTGGCTTGTCTTTATCTAATTTTTCAGAAAAGTTTTAGTTTCTTTTTTCTATTTTGATGCTACTCTGATTCATAAATAATTGTTCAAATATTAATTTTGTTTTCTGAAATTTTAGAGATCATGTTTCTAAATGAAGACCTCTCTTTCATACCACTCTATGTAAACAAAAACTTGATTTTATTTGAATTACCATTTGATTTGGTACCACTATTGTAAGTATAGTTTTAGTAATAATTAAATGTTATGAGACAAAAATAAACAACAGAAAAACCTGCTAGCAAGCACATGTCTTACCATAGGACTGGGCCTATGGCTTTTATCAATACTTACCAAGTTAGAATCTAGATTTTTTTTGGGGGGGGGGGGATCTGGTAATAAAAAAGGTACTTAATTTTTGATTAACAAAACAAATTTTACCAAAACTTCAATATAGAAACAAATATGCTGGCGGCGCCCATAGCTCATCGGCAGGGTGCCGGACACATACACCAAGGGTGGCGGGTTAGAACCCAGCCCGGGCCAGCAAAAAAAACAACAATGACAACTGCAACAACAACAAAAATAGCCAGGCGTTGTGGGGGGCACTGTTGTCCTAGCTACTTGGGAGGCTGAGGCAAGAGATTCGCTTTGTCCAAGAGTTTGAGATTGCTGTGAGCTGTGACGCTTTGGCACTCTACCCAGGGCAACAGCTTGAGACTGTCTCAAAAAAATAAAAATAAAAAAAATATGGACAGTAGTAGTGTCACAAGTTTAGCGAGGCTATTGGCTTTTCAAATATAATACTTTCAATTTGGAAAAATATTGTTATTCAAAACCTGAAATACATTATAAAACTAGAAATAAAATTTTTAAGGCAAACTCTTTCCTTTGACCCCTCAAAAATTAGAAAAAATAAGCAAAATTTGAATATAAAAGACCATTACAACATTCAGGGATAATTTTTAATGTTAGAAATAGAGGTAAGAAAAATCAGTCCTAAAAAAAAGATAAATGCAGTTTTAAAATGTTTGTTGTCATCTTTAACAAAACATTAAGCATGTTGGCAATGTAAACAAAAGTATACCTCCACTTACAGGTAGGAAATGACTCTGAAAAATAGCACAGCTGAAATAAAGCAGCTGGGTATAGACAGATTGTTTTAAAGCTTGCTTTCTCTAAAGTTCAAGAAAACTCTCAGCTTTATGGGTATTAATTAAGAAGGGGAGCTAAAATGTTTCTAAGGCACTTTTAAACAGAGGCTTTCTACATAAAAGTAAGAAAAAGATACTCCAATATTTTCCTACCCCCCCAAAAACACATCTATGAGCTACATCTCATTTTTTTTAAAGGCTAAAGTACCTTGAATATTCATTAGAGTTTTCTGCAAGAACAGAAAAGGTATCAAGACTTTAAATTTTATAGCAGTTAATCGTAACATTACAAATGATCTTTTAACTAACCACTGTTGAGATAATGAATAATACAAAATGTATCCAAGAGCATTATCTATTTTTATATACTAAAATATGTAAATGTATAAAGAGGTATTCCTAGAAAGTTACTTGTAATTCAGATATGCATTGGAGAAATTAGTAATTCTATAAAGTTAAGAGTCTCTGTAATATAAATATTTGTTTTAACTTCATGGTTGAAAATTGGTATTACTATGTATCTAAGCATATTTTTAATGAAACATTATATAGAAAGCTAACATTCTGTAGAGTATTTGGAACGAGCATTATCTTGAACAGAAATTTTTAAATTTTATAATCTTAACCCTCACAATATGATTGTATTTGTTTAATAAGAACATTAGATTAGACATAAACTTAACAAGTAAAAGACTGCAAAGTAACAAAAGTAACGAATGTAGATAGTGTTATGTCTGTTTCCTGTTCTAAGTCTGAGCATTTTCAGACTCCCTGTTCATACTGTCAATTCTCTCCCTCACCCCCTGGAGAACGCTGCTGTCTCACTTCCAGCACAACCTCACCACTCAGCTACACCTGTCCCTTGTCCCTACGAGGGGATACGCTATTTCCCTGCTGCTCTAAGTGTGTCTCATTTGTCAGTTTTTCTCCACCTGAGTCCTCTTTAAGTTGGTCACAGAAATGCATTAACTTGCTATTTACCCTAGAGGTGTATTTAATGCAGTTCCAAAGGGGTGCCCTGAAATCCTTGGTAAAGATTCTTCATCACTGCCAATATCAGCACTTTGGGGAGAGTAATGCAAGAGAATGAGGAATTTTCCCTAAAGTTTTGTCAACATGTGTATTACAGGATGGATACCACTGCTTTCCAATTGTGAAATATGGTAAGCATTATTTTCTAAAACCAACATTAAAAGGTTTGAAATTAAACTTTTCTTGGTGATTATCTGCGTCTTACAGTGTTAAATTTGAATATCTACTCTATTTATAAAATAGATAAATACAAGGCACAGTGAAGAATGGTGTGCAACTATAAAAACTCAGTGTCTGAAGAGTAGCATGTGAAGAAATCGTAACCCACATTAACACGCTTCTGCTAATATTTTCAAAACAAAAAACTTTTGGAATGCTAAAAGAAAACAGCATTAGGCTTTATGTTGAAAAACCTCAGGCTGAATCAAGGAATGCTCTGTGCACCTGCTTCTGATAAGACCAAAGCTGTATGTGTATTCAAAGGAAAGGGCATATTGGTAGTGAGCAGTAAAATCAGTAAGAGCAGTTATAATCACATAATTTAACACATTACTGGATATGTCATAACTTTAAAAGCAACTCATTCCAAATTCTTTACATCTTCTTAACTTGCTGGCATTCTGATGCAATCAACAGACTCACTGAATAACTTTCCATACCTTCGTTTTGACTAAATTGCTTTGGTTGCATTTCTTTTCCTTCTTCAGAACATGCAGTTCATACATTTGACAGTTTTACTACCATAGTCAATACACTCTGGACCAATGCACTCACAGCAGGCATTATGAAACCAGCGATATTTGGATGCTCCCATAGACTCACAGGATATTTTACACTGATGGATGGACATGCAGTCATCAAAATAAACCACAGTGCACATGTGTTCTGAAAAATAAAAATTTAAGATTTCAGAACAAGAAAGAAGGAAAACAGGAAATGCTTTACTAACCAGTTGATAATATTATTTTTTTAGAGATAGGGATCTTGCTATGTTGTCCAGGCTAGAGTGGCTATGCAGTGTATAGTTCTCAAAAAAAAAAAAAGAAAGAATTTTTACTGAGTGTCATTTAACAAAAGCTGTTTTTTGATTTTATTATCAACGTCCAAAGTTCATACTATTTTATATGAGATTTCTGTGGAGGGCACAACAAATATTCACATTAAGAGAGTATAAATTATACCACTTATATATAATTTATCTCATAGAAGTAACTATAATTTTCACAATTGCTTTATTCTTCTATAGTAAAATTTTAGTGTCTTTTATTGAAAAATATCAAAGAGTTTATAATAGTTACACATTCTTTACATTCCAAAATTAAGATATGTCCTATCTTCACTAATGCTCTTTAGCATGCTTTTCAAATTTGTGTAAGTCATTCTTTCATTTACTTCTAACACCACTCATTTGCAGAGAACTAGCTAGGGGTTAACGTCTACCTGGAAATGAGATGTCTGCAATACTAATTTGCTAATAAAGAAATTTAGCTGAGGCCCGTGGCATCATTTTGGTACCAGGGCTATGGTAAAAATGTAACTTCATGGGGCTCTGAATGTTAGTTACTTTCCAGTGAGCAACTCTGTATTAAGGAGGCTGCACTGTTGCTATCTTGTGAAAAGAATAATTAAAACCTAAGGCAAATAAATATCAGAATTAGGAATAGCATCTATTTTCTAATACAGTACAGACTCTATCAGGAGTATGAAGAACTTTTTCTTTTGATGGTGGATATCTTTTTTTTGTTAATTAAATCATAGCTGTGTACATTAATGCAATCATGGAGTACAATGTGGTGATTTTATATACAATTTGAAATATTTTCATCAAACTGGTTAACACAGCCTTCATGGCAAAAACTTTTAATAATAAGGTAACATCCACCTTTACCTACTCAGGGACTAGAGTTACTGAATTTATATAAGACTCTATAAATTTAAAACCAAAAACCTGTTCTAAAACACAGTCTTCACGCAGGTTTCACAGGCCACATAAGGGGGCGGAAGAGAAGAAGTCAACTGTTAGCAATTACCTTTGTCACTGGGATAAGGCGCATGGACATTATTGCTGGGAACCGACACATTTTGGTGGTGCGGCTGGTTCACAGTTTCTAAAAATGAAACCAGATTCTCATGATGTGAAAGTTCCTCTGCCACAGGGAAGGAAACAATGTTCCAGTTCAACTGCGTGTCCCCTTCTGTGAGCGCCCTGAAGAGAGAGGGGATGGGCTCGTGCAGCTCCTCCACGGTGCTCTTGGAAGTGGGAGGCGTGTCACTGTAATTGCGAGGGTTACACATACCTGGGGGGTGGAGAGGGGAAAGAGGAAGTTTATTTTTCTTCCTGAGGAGATTTTGTTATTATAGTTACTGCCCTGCAATCAGAGCTCCAACACGAGTGACTTCAGCTTTTTTTTCTGCTGAGAAGGCCTGTAAGTAATGATAGCCGCCCCAGTAGCTTTAAGCACACTGAGTTCCCAGATCTTATTTTCTAAATGCCTACACTCCATGCTGCCAGGAACCTGAGATCCTTGGAGAAAAGGCTGATTCCAGGGCTGGGTCAGGGAAGTATGAAAGGAGCCAGGTACACTTTCTTTGTGCCAGGAGGTGAGGAGGTGCTGAGTGCATGAGGGGCCATGTGGAAAACACAAAGGAGGCAACTGGAAGGGGCTCCCAGTGGTTAGACTCACAATTTGGTCATTAAAAGAATGATAATAATGGATCACTATGACTGATACATGAATAAAATAGGAATAAATGAGTGAATAAAAATAGGAATCAATGAGTCCTTTTAGAAGGAAGGAAGAGAATGATATTTCCTACCAACTGATAAATGAAAAAGGAATAAAGTAAACAGAAAATCACCATTTAGCCCCGTCACAGAGGTGTTTGATTCAGAAGGGAGTCATCAATAGATGTTAAGTCTGGTAGGTGAAGAATGAAGAATGTATTGATACATTATTGGAAAACTCTCCACAAAATACTAATCAATTACAAACGGGTTAATGATGACTTTAATGTGTAAAAATCTGATAGACACCAATATGATCAGGAAATTAAGGGTAACATGTGATAGTGATGGGACAGGCTGATGTTCTGTCACCTGATTTAAGGCACGTAGTGTCATTTCAGTGAGGACGTTATCAAGAATGTGTGACTAAGTCTGGTCCTACATCAGTATTTGGTGGATTCAGGTCGGAGGAAATCCCACACAACGTAGTTTCCACAAGTGTCAACGGAAAGACTAAGGAATTATTTCAAATTGAACGAGTCTGAGGAGAAACGACAACGAAACACATCCCACATTCCTGAATAGGCTCCTGGACCAGACAGGACTAGAGACAGTGAACAGACACCGCAGTGAAACCGGAAGGGACCCACGCCGATGGCAGCGTCGCAGCGATGCTGGCTTCCTGACTCGGAGGGCTGTGTGCTATTTACACAGGAAAATGTCCTTGTTTGACGACACACACTGGAGCGCTTAGTGGTGATGGGATGTCATGCTTTCTAATGATTCACAAGAGACGGATGATCCTAGGGGGTGTGACAGGGAGAGCGGAAGGGACGCTAAACAGTGAAGCTACTGTGATGACTGCGTTAGTAATGAGGGAATCTGGGAGCCTTTTAATCTTTCTGGTGAATTTTCTCAACATCTGAAATTATTTCAAAATAGATTATTTAAAAAGATACTTCTGAAAGAAGGAAATGGCAGGAAAGACTTGGAGACAGTGAGCATAGGAAGGTTTTCCAAGAAGTTTGCTATAAAGGGGACAGCTGAGGGTTCAATCTTTGCGCTGTCTCAGCTGATACCAAGTCAAGCCACCCCCACAAAACGCAGGCCAAAATGCAGACTGCGGAGCTAATGAAATTATTACTGTGGTTTTTTAAAGCTCTGCATTTTGGGGTAGATACATAGTGGATATTTGTCCCCTCCAGACCTCATGTTGAAATTTGATCTGTGATGTTGGGAGTGGAGTCTAATGGGAGGTTTTAATCTGTCGGAAGGGCAGATCCCTCAAGAAGGGCTTGGTGCAATCCTCCTCCATTAGTTCACCTGAGAACTGCTTGTTACAAAGTGTCTGGCACCTTCTTCCCTCCCTCCCTCTCCAACATGCTCCCTTTCCCCTCTGCCAGGAGTGAAAACTTCCTGATGTTCTCCTGCTGCTAGTGTCTGCATTGTATAATTTGCAGAACCAGAAGCCAAAACAAATCTCTTTTCTTTATCAATTATACAACCTCTGGCATTCCTTTCCCATTTAAAGCAATGCAAATGACCTGAGAGGGGCAGGTGGTTGGGCAGCTATAGTAACTGGAGCAGAGCCCTCTGGGTTTCCGCTGTGAAGGTCACACAGGCACACCTTGCTTTATTGTACTGCTAACTTGATAGATTTTACAAATTTTGAGTCTGGGGCAGCCCTGTGTTGAGCAAGTCTATCAGTGCTATTTTCCCAATAGCATGTGCTCACGCTGTATTTCTGTGTCACACTGTGGTAATTCCCACAATATTTCGAACATTTTCATTATTATTAATCTGTTATGACAACCTGTGATGTTACGATTGTAATTGTTTTAAGGGACCATGAACAGTACCCAAATAAGATAGTAATATTCATGGATAAACGGTGTACGTTCTCTGACTGCCCCACTGCTCAGCCAGTAGCTCCCTGTGTCCCTCTCTCTTCTCACATTTGATCTTGGCCAAAAGGCAGAGAAGTGATCTCTATTCTCAGGCCTCCCTATTCACTCAGACATAAGCACATTGAAATTATGCCAATTAACACTCCAATGACATCTACATGTTCAAGTGAAAAGTTGCACATCTCTCACTTTAAATCAAAAGCTTAAAACAAGTTAAGCTTAGTGAGGAACTCATGTCAAAAGCCAAGATAGGCTGAAAGCAGGCTCTTAAGCCAGTCAGCCACGTTGTGGATGCAAAGAAAAAGTTATCGAAGGAATTCGGAAGTGCTACTTCTGTGAGTGATAAGAAAGTCAAACAGTCTTATTGCTTTTACAGAGAAAGTGGTATGGTTTGGACAGAAGATCCATTCTCTTAAGCCAAACCCTAATCCAGGGCGAAGCCCTGGGCCCTGACTGTCTTCCTGATTCTGGGAAGGCAGAGAGAGGGGAAGAAGCTGCAGAAGGAAAGTCTGAGGCCAGTTAATGACGTTTAAGGAAAAAGGTGAAGCAGCAAGTGCTGATGCAGCAGCTCCAGCGAGTCATTCAGGAGATCTAGCTAGGATCAATGAAGACGGTGGCAACACTGGACAACGGGCTTCAATGTGGACAGAGCCGCCTTCTAGTGGAGGAAGACACCGTCCGGGACTTTCATAGCGGGAGAGAAGTCAAAGCCTGGCTGACAGAATCATTAGGGGCTAATGCGGCTGGTGCCTTTAAGTTGAAGCCAATGCTCACGGACCATTCCAAAGATCTGGAGAATTTAAAAATGATCTAAATTGACTCCACCTGTGCTCTTAAAATGGCAGACCAAAGCCTCAATGCCAGCATATCTGTTCACAGCATGGTTTATTGAATATTTCAAGCCCACTACTGAGAACCTACCACTTAGAAAAAAAAAAAAAAAAGGACTCCTTTCAAAATATTACTGCTCATTGACACTGTACCTGGTTACCCAAGGGCTCTGACGGAGATGTACACGGAGACTCATGTTGTTTTCACGCCTAACGACAACATCCATTCTGCAATCCATGGATCAAAGACTCATTTCAACTCTTAAGACTTGTTATTTCAGATGTACATTTCAACAGGCTATGGCTGTCTGGACAATGTATGCTGAAATCCTTCTGGAAAGGAGTCATCATTCTATATGTCACTAAGAACATTCAAGCAAGATTCACAGGAAGAGGTCACAATATCAACATTAACAGCAATTTGGAAGGAGTTGGTTTCTTTTTTTTTGAGACAGAGCCTCAAGCTGTCACCCTGGGTAGAGCATCGTGGCATTCCAGCTCACAGCAACCTCCAATTCCTGGGCTCAAGCAAGTCTCCTGCCTCTGCCTCCCAAGTAGCTGGGACTACAGGCACCCACCACAACGCCCGGCTATTTTTGTTGGGTTGCAGCTGTCATTGTTGGTTGGCAGGCCCAGGCTGGACTCGAACCCGCCAGCACAGGTTTACATGGCTGGCACCTTAGCCCACTGAGCCACAGGCACCGAGCCGGCCTGGGTGAATTTTTTATGACGAGGACTCCCCAGGCAATTGAAGCAGTATCAAAAAT
>CAUYON010079237.1:0-46453 GCA_963573935.1 Arctocebus calabarensis
CCACGCCCTGTCCACACCCCTCGAGAAAGTGTTCAAGAATCTGGTCTCCGTGGGGGAGAGACCTCCAAACCTCAGGGTGAGAGTGGAGGGGAGTGCGGGGAGTTCCAACTTGCAGGTAGAGAATATATACAGTTTTATACAGCTTTATGCCGCTTTATGCCTGGCAGGAGAGTGCCACGGCACAGGGGAACGAGGTCTGGTTTTTAGTGGGTCTCTCCTGTGGGGTAGAGTGGGAGGACATCTGAACTTTGCTGGCTTGTTTGTTTGTATGGAGGTATGGCATATACTGCGAGCTGTTCTCTTGGGGGAGGGGACTCCCGTCCACTTGGCGATGTGCTCTGTACCTTTTATTTGTATCCTTGGGGTCACAGGTCGCTCCAGCAGTGTTGATGTGCGTTCCTCAACCTTGTCTCTTGGCTCAGCTCCAAACCGTTGGCTTTCTCGCTAAATTTCTGTCCTTTAACTCTCCTTCTGGACAGGAGTGTCTGCAGAAAGCTGGCTACAGACCGCCATCTTGGCTTGAATGTCTTATTTTTGATTTGACATTGTTTCTGTGATAGCATAATGTATTTATGCAAAGTCTGATTGAGCAAACTTTGGTGTAATATTTTTGAAAAATGAAAAGATTTACAGAACTAAGGAAGATATGATACTTAATTAAAATCTTAAAAAGTAATTCTAAAATAATTTTTGTGTTTTTATAGTTAAAAAAAGGAAAGAAATGCTGAATTGTCTATATGAAGTGGTCTAGAAATATGTCATACTCAAAGGCTGAGTGCCAGCCAAATTAGATGAAAAATATATTTATTGGTTTAGAATTGATAAAGTTATTACTTCAAACTTGAACAAATACTGAATATTGTTTCAGGCCCTTTTATAAGATATAACTATTTTTTATTTTTAGTATATTTTAGTTAGCACTGATAATAATCTCCCAAGAATTTATTAATTTCAAATTCTATTTAGATGATATGTAAATAAGGAAGTTTTCCTTAAAGATACCCTCATATTATAAATTAATTGTATTTTTCTTTAAATCTAATGGCTTATATGCTAGTCAAATGAATTCATGTTTCTGTTCTATCTTTTGAATTGGCATTAGACAAGTAAAAGTAAAGATCCTTTTCCTCTAAACTGAAGTCACTGAGGTAGCTTTATTTGGAATGATAAGAGGATGTTTCCATTCATTTGAATATATCATTTTTTAGGGATACATATGTCTATATGTGCATTTGTGATGGGCTGCACTTAAAAGAGTGTTTGTTTAGGTTTGCACATGTGCCCTTGTTAAACTACATGAGAAATCAGCTGTGACAGATCACTCAAGTTAACATTATTGAATGCTTGGCATATGCCACAAAAGTGATCTATTGAACTCTCAAAAAAATCCATTAAGTAGAAACTATTTACATCTTTATCATATAAATGACAAAGACTGAGAGGTTTATTTAGCTGAAACATCTTTCCCAAAGAGTCAGAAAGTGGAAGATACATGATTTGAACTCAAGTCTATTTTCCTCCAGAACCCTTGAATTCTTTAGGTGACTGATTGTTGGGTATGACACACAAGAGGGTTCCATGACAAAAAGGCTGTACTCTAGCAATGTTGATAATGGCCATGCAGCTCTGTAATGGGTCCTTAGTTTTGAAAATGTTTTTGGGGTCCCAAGATTTTCGAAGAATCTTGGCTATATCCAAGCTACAAGAAAATGGAATGTGAACCAGTTGTCTGTTTCTAGCTGTACATTTTGAATTATAAATGCCACGTGTAGAAAAAGGCTCACATGGGCCAGTTGTCAGATTCTCTTATGTGGTATCATCAACTGAAGTTGTTTTGCATGTTTTGCATTCTTGGTGAATACAGAGTGTATTGAGTGCAGTCAATTGGTTGGCTCTACTGTAGAGTGCCATGGGGGTAGACTGGCCTTGCACATTTATCTCCTTTGATTGGAAGACATTTGCCAAGTGGAAAAGCGAATTGAATCATCTCCCTAGTCACTTCTTAAGATTCTGTTTAAGAGGTACTTAGACAATGTTGTTTTCTCACTTACTTTTCCCTTTAGAAATATGACTACTACCTCTATGTTTACATAGGATTTTTGTTCTGTTTTGTTTAAATAGGACTTAGTACAAGTGCTCTTAATCAAAAGCTCCTCCCAGTCATACCTTTTCTTTGAAAGAAGAGCTATTTTTTTTTTTTGATGTGCATGTTCCCAAGACTCTCTAGTCACACATACCCATAAGGATAATGGTTTCTTAATTAATACAGTGAGTCATTAGTACATATTAATTAGTACAGTTGCTTCTAGTGGGTAGAAGCAAAACTCTTTTAAACAGTCATGACCACTAAGTCAAATAAATTAAATTCTGAGAGACATTTCAGATAAGATTAAAAGCTTTCAGTCATCTTTTTCAGAAAACTGGTTGTGATAGAGAGATTTATTGAAAAATATTCAAGTAAGTATGTTAATTACAATTTCAACAAAGAATAAAGGAAGGATTTCTGTGAGTACATTTGTGGACAAGATTCCAAAACCAGTTAATAAAGTTTAATTAGTAGACATTGAAGAAAGTACTTGCTTTGAACTATTGAAAGAAGCAGTGCTGTTCACTGAAAGTTAATATAGGGCCGATACATCTTTGTCAGTCTGGTACTATGATATTTTTCATAAAACTGTTAAATGACTACATTGGGATTTTTTATGCAGGTAAACAATAGATGTATTTCAGCAAAACCTGGGACATAATCTAATGAATTTCCTTATGGATTTTATAGTAAGTATACAGTGATAGGTAGATTTGGGGAAATAAATTCTATTTGAAGGATCGAATCAGTCATAAGTGGAGCTTCTGCTTTCCTCCAGGGTGGCATTTTTATCAATGGCATAAATAAGGACATAACTTGAACATTCATCCAATTATCAGAATTTCTGAAAATCATGATTGCTTCCTTATTAGACAGAAAGAATTAAGATCTAATTAGAAAACAAAGGACTGGATATTGGGATTGTCGTCGTACTCAAGAGAATCTGAGATCTGAATCAGTATCAAGTTGATTATCTACATAGGCCAAAGATCTGAAATGTACATGGCATTTTTTCATGTGTTTCTTGGCCATTTTTCTGTTATCTTCAGAGACATTTCTGTTCAAGTCTCTTGCCCACTTAGAAATGGGGTTGTTTGATCTTTTCTTGTGATTAATTTCAATTCTCTGTAGACTCTAGTTATGGGGCCTTTGTCAGGTTCATAACATGCAAAAACCCCCCATTCCAAAGGCTGGCTGTTTACTTTGATTGTGGTACCCTTAGCTGTACAGAAGCTTTTTAGCTTGATCAAATCCCAGTTATTTATTTTTGGTGTTGCTGCAATTGCTGCAGGCAAGAGGGGCAAAATCTCTGCCTTATAAAATATTTTCCTAGGCCAATATCTTCAAGCATATACTCTGCACTCTCTTCTAGAATTTTTATTGTTTCATCTCTTAAATTTAAACCTTTTATCCAGGGAGAATCAACTTTTGTCAATGGTGAGAGGTATGAGTTCAGTTTTGGTCTTCTACACATGGCTAATCATAGAAATGCAAATCAAAGCCACTCTGAGATATCACCTAATTCCAGTGAGATTAGCTCACATCACAAAGTGGAAGCAGAGGTGGAAAACATCCTCAAGAAGGTGTTAGAGTAAAAACGAGCAGGGGAAACAATGTGTTTAGAGATTCTGGCTCTCATTAGCAAAGGGAATTGCACAATAATCGAAATTACAAATAACTATTTATTTAAAATGTAAATGAAATCATGTCATTCCCCTGCTTAAAACTTCCTAGTGGATTTAGAATAAAATTCAGATGTGTGAGCATTGTAAACTGCCATATCATGTCCTCCCTAACACCTCCCTAACTGCTTCTGCCACACATTCCCTTGTTTCTCTGTCTACCTCAGGACATTTGCACTAGCACCAGCTAATCTTATTTACCTGCACGTGGTCCATTCCTTCTTGTCAGAAACACCCCACTAAAATATACCTCCTCAGAGACTTTACCTAGCCACCCTATTTTATGTCCTTTTTATCTATATTTTCCTCCTTTGTTTTCTGCATTGTATTTATTAATGATTTATTCTTCACTTTTTCTTACCAGTTTCCTTAGGAGAAAATAAGTTCTGTGATAGCAGAACTTGCTCACTTTGCATCTTCAGCATAATCCTCAGGCTTAGCATAAGGATTCAATCGCTATTTCCTGAAATAAGGCCTTTAAAATGAATTTAAACATCTTTCTTAACTTTTAAACTTACATGATGAAAAAGAAAGAGTGTAAGCAAAACACCAATGAAACCCTAGGCCATGCATCTTAGATCTGGATTCATTTTCCTTTTATTTTTTTGAGACAGAGTCTCACTTTGTCACCCTCACTAGAGGACCATGGTGTCACAGTTCATGGCAACCTCAAACTCTTGGGCTCAAGCAATTCTCTTGCCTCAGCCTCCCAAGTAACTGGGACTACAGGTGCCTGCTACAATGCTAGGCTACTTTTAGAGATAGGGGGTCTCACTCTGGTTCAGGCTGCTCTTGAACCCCTGAGCTCAAGCAATCCACCCACCTCGGCCTCCCAGAATGCTAGGATTACAGGTGTGAGCCACCACACCTGGCTAGATTAATTTTCAATCCCTAATGTTATTTCTGGAGATTTCCTCTTCTTAAACAGTAGAACAAAATAAAATGCTATAACTCTGAAAGATTTATAGCTTCCACTTCACTTAGGAGTACTTAAATATTTCCAATAGGATCAGGCTCAGATAAAGAAAGTCAAGTGGTAAACTTTGCTTATCCAGTGAGGTTACTTCTTTGACTGTTGTATTCACTTTTCTCAGAAGAAGTTTATCTAGTTTATTTATGTATTTATTTATTTAGTTAGTTAGTAAATTAGTTATTTGCATGAGTCTTGAAGCACTGTACTGTACTGAAGTATATTGAATACAGGCTCCTCTTACGAATGGAGCTTGCAAGTACTCAATTGTGACAACAAGCAGAGGTAAGAGAATTCATGTTCACCAGTGCTGTGACTTATGCGCTATGGTAGATGATTTCACAGGAGTTATCTCATTTTACCTTTTGAGGTCATCAGGAATCTTAGATGTGTAATGTAGATAATCACCCTAAGTTGAGTGGCTGGATTTTTCACTGGGGAAATATTGATCCTGTTATTCATTTTGTATCCTGTGGGGCTAACCAATCTAGGGGAGCTAGTTGATATGTATTCAAGGGAGTTATCCACGTTTGAACTGTGCATTAGTGAGGCTGCCATTAATGAGAAAGGAAGAGGGAGCCAGGACGCAGAAAAGGAGTCTTTTTAAAAAGTCTAGTAAGGTCCTTTTTTTTCCCCACTGAACCCATGGAGGCACACGGCTAATGAAAGTGAAAGAAATATGTCCAATTGATCAATAGTAAAGACGAATTATACTCTACATCAAAGTATCTCAAAATCCGAGCTCTGCTGATAGTCCTTCCCCAGCAGCGTGGTAGAAATTCAGGTGTTTTCTCCAAATATGGTGATATTTCCTGGCCTTTCTCTGTGCTAGGCCCCAAGCATATCAGGCCAGGTATGTAAATCCAGTCAACCAGCGCCTTGACTGTTGAAGGTACATTGTGGGTAGGTGTGCCAGATTTAGCAAATAAAAATTCAGGATACCCATTTAAATATGAATTTCAGATACACAACAAATAATTGTTTAGGATAGGTATGTTTCCTATATTGCATGGGGTATATCTCTGTAAAATCTTATTTGTTTGCATAAAATTTGAATTAACTTATTTTGGAGGAAGTTTATCTGTCTGCCACAGCTGCAGGGCCATGAGCACAGTAAGGGGTGGCCCTGAAAACCCATTTTGTCTCTCAATAGAGTCCCCATGAAGACTGAGTTAATATGAAGCGTGCTGACAGAGAAGCAGAAAGATAGGGAGCCCAGCAGAAAGGCTGCAGTAAGAGTGTGTAGTGTGTCCCCCAGGGCAGTTCGGCTTGTTACATGATGAGAACTAGGAAAAAATGATACGAAGCTGTTCCCAAATTATCTCGGCAGCTACAACTGTTTAACAAGGCAAATGTAGCCCCTAAGATCATTGGTTCTGGACAACATAGGCCTGCTGTCAGAGCAATTGATGAAGTATATTAAAGCCAAGTTCTTGTTGTGAGTGAAACAGATTTACGCCCCAGACATGGATGCTTCCAAAAACAAATGGTAGTTTAACCGTTAAGTTAGTTAATCAGCTTTTGAGGAAGAAAGCAGCATTTGACTTACTAGAAGATGCAGTTCAAGTCTGTATTAATGAAGTAATAGCAGCTGTGTGTTTATTCCCTACCCATTTATTTTCCCTTTACACTCAGGCTGCTAACCTTAGTCACAAATGTTTTTTTTTTTTTAAATAAGAATAAGGGGCCTTTTGTTTCTACCAGATGAACATCAAGGTGTCTGTTTTTCTAGAGTTGTCCCATTGAATCACAGTAGTGGTTCAATCATTGTAGTTTTCTACTGCTAAAAGAAAAAGGTACATATTGGGATTCAATCAGTGTGATGTTTGCCAAATCATTACTTCATCTCCTAGACTCTGTGAGACACGGGCTATTTGTCTCGTATCTATCTATCTCTGTCTATCTATCTATCTATCTATCTTTCATCTATCTACCTATCTATCCATCCATCCTTCCTAATATCTACCTCTTCTCCAGTTTCATTATTTATAAATATTGATGATGTAACACACTACACATGCATTTTTTGGCATATGTTAGGCACTCAAAATGTGTCCTTACTTTCTCCTTTTCTCAATGAGTTATACAATATTTGTCTGGTTTCTGTACTGATAGTGTGTCTGTGTGTCCAGAAACCCTCAAGGGTAGAGTGAACCTTGAGAGTACCCTTCAGCTCTTTCCTGTGGCCTGTCCCTCAGTGTTCCCTCACTTGCTTTCTGGGGACACTGGCCAAGGAGATACAGTTGAGAGAGCACAGTGGGTGAATATCCCTCTCCTAAAACCTGCATGGAATCTGCCAACCTTAGTTCAGGAAGTCACTCTTCTGCACAGATAGAATAGCTTTTGTGGGTGTTATATTATTTCTAGAGTCATTGATGCTCTCTTGTCTAAAATTAAAAAAAAATAAAACTTATTTTATTTCCTATTTCTTTTGTCACATTTCACTGGGGGAGCTTTATCAAGCCCAGAACAACAACAAGTACAGCTAATTTTTAGGCCCATCTTGACCCACGCCCTGGCAAGCCTTAAGTTCTCTACTCACGCCATTCTCAACCATTTAGAATTGCATTCTCTTCTTTTAACACACCATCAATTTGAATGCCTGTCTTTTCCGCATGTCAGGACACTGAGACCCTCTACCTTTTTGTAACATATCCTCACTGTGTGTCTGCATCCTGAAGGATTATTTTTGCCTAATCCTTATCGTGTAACATCAGGATCTTATGCCTAGGTAGAACACTAACTTTACTAGGACTGGAGTGTCATTGTGATTTACGTTTCTCTTTCCCCACAAAGTGTGAAAGACAATAAGGCCATTATGATGTCATTACAGAAACAGCCCAAATTTCAAATCTCATCATCAAAATAAGTCTAGCTCAGGATGAGGCTTCTCATGTGTTGTTCTTAAAGCTCAGTAACTCGAGTAGAGTTCCTCGTGAGCTACAGATCTGTGAATGAATAAGGCAGTTATCTGGATGCCATGCACCCAATGTGCAAAGCTGGACAAGCAGAATGTTCAAAAAGGGATGAGGAGGGGAACAAAAGTCTACGGAAATGTTGTCACCTAACAGGGACAATGAGAATGATCCTTGGGGGCATGTTCGAGACAATAATTATCCTACAGTTTTAATAGAGAAAAACATAAATATGAACTCACTTCATCGATGATTTTATTATCTATTTTAGATTACATAATTTTTTTTTTTTTGAGATAGAGTCTCATTATGTCACCCTCAGTAGAGTGTCATGGCATCAAAACTCACAGCAACCTCAAACTCCTGGGCTTAAGTGATTCTCTTGCCCAGCCTTCCAAGTAGCTGGGACTACAAGTTCCTGCCACAATGCCTGGCTATTTTTTATTTCTCATTTTCTTTCTTTCATTTTTTTTTTTTTTTGCCTTGTCATTGTTGTTTAGCAGGCTCTGGCTGGGTTCAAACTGGCCAGCCTGGGTGTATGTGGCCGGCACTGTGATCACTGTGTTATGGGCGCCACCCAGGTTACCTAAAATTTTTAAAGCTTTGTTTTTTTTTTATCTTTGTTGATAATTTTTTTTTGAGTGTGACACTTTTCAAAGATGAAGTTCGGGCTTCCTCTTGCATCTCTCACAGTAGACATTTCTTCCTCTCCTGCCCCCTTTCTCATTTATTTTGCTGCAATCCATGCAGTCCTTGTTGAATTTGTTTTTCATTTTGCATTATAAAATGCATCTCCCCATTTAGCCTTTCCTCTGTGTAGGAACATGATAGTCTCCCCCTCTTTCTTGACACACAGTGAGTTTTCTCACACAGCCTTGACAAAAGAATGCAAAATCATTATGTTCTTGTAACTGAACCAGGACCATTAAAGGTGCTATTATTGGTGGCAAGGTCAGAGGTTTTTCTCTGAGGTCTGCAGTGTCTCTCCCTGCGCTAGAATGAGTCCATGGTTGCAGGGAGAGCTTCCCTATTATACCCAAAATCCTAGGAGGCTGATATCACTGCCAAGTTAGCATTGTTGAAAAATCAATAAGATGTAAGTAATATTAGTCTTACGTATACTATGAATGTATTGCAATTTCTGCTGGTTTGTAAAGTACTTGAATTTGTAAAACTCATGTGGGAATGAAGTGATTAACCCTCAATAAGAATTGTATCATATGTGAGTATATATCTTTAAAAATATTTAAAAATAAAATATGCATCGTAAGTCAACCAAGTTACTGTGACTCTCAATCTTTGAAGAAATTATAGAGCATCTTTTAGGGAAATTTTACTGGGTGCCACTTGGCAATGAATCCCCTTTTAATCTTTGAAAATGGTTAAGATCTGGTTCAGTTTGAGATTATATCACATACAAGTGCTAACTCACGTGTCTGAATATCTACTGTTGAAAATGCTATAAATGCTTCTCTATTCTGCTGCATTTTCTTATCATAGATGTTTTTATAAAATAAAAATGATTTCATTTCCTTGGTTTCAACATAGTTTCATGGAAGAATGCATTTTTTTCCCTCCTATTACCTGTCCTCTTTTCATACGCCCTCATTTTGCCTTCCTCATTTATCATTTAAAAAAATGCATTTTCTTTATTTTCTTTCTTTTCTTGGAGCTCAACTCTCATATATATGGGTTTGAAAGTCCTTTAATAGAAAGAGGGATGCAATTTTGGCAATTTTGAGCCTTTTTCAAAGTTCAAACTGGATCAATATGTGTTAAAGCTTTTTGGACTAAATCAAAATTGATTCAAATGCATCATTTTACCTATCTACCTGACTACTAAATTAATGGAATAAGGGAACCAACACACTTGGGGGCCGCACATTTAGTATTGTCAGTATCATTGCTTTGTTTAGAATATTTCCATGAATAGTTACAGGATCATAGCACATCCTGCCTGAAAGTAATCTCTGAGACCTTTCTGTCTGGAATCCAGACTCCTGCGTTTACCGTGAACCAACGCCCAGTGATGCTAAAAGACTTGCCTACATTTACTTGAATGGAGACAAAGCTGGGGTTTGTTAGCAAGCATTTATTTGTTGTTTGCTACTAGAATGCGGTCTTCCGATTTCACCTTTACTGCTTTTTTTTTTTTGTAGAGACAGAGTCTTACTTTATCGCCCTGGGTAGAGTGCCGTGGCGTCACACTGCTCACAGCAACCTCCAGCTCTTGGGCTTAAGCAATTCTCTTGCCTCAGCCTCCCGAGTACCTGGGACTACAGGCACCCGCCACAGCACCCGGCTATTTTTTTGTTTTTGCAGTTCAGCCCGAGGCCGGGCTTGAACCCGCCACCTTCGGTATATGGGGCCGGCGCCCTACTCGCTGAGCCACAGGAGCCGCCCTACTGCTTTTGTTTTTAAATGGCAACCAGTCCAGATCCTCTAACCTTATAGACCAGTGTATTTGCACCTAGGGAGGAAGACAGATAAATACTGTTCGCTGTATTCCCCATTCAGTAAGGATTCTGTACAATTAGCTTTAAGCCTTGATGACACTCTTCTAAAGTTATGCTAATTAACAAAGATGTTTTTAGCACAAAAGCAGTCTTTACCCTTCAGAAATGTCTTGAAAAGGTCTCCTACAGACATTGTTTAGAACCGACTAAGGGTGCAAGGTAGCAAGAGTGGGTAGGTCCTACCTTGGGAGGTTTTTATTGCTTTGCTTACAGTACTACCAGACTGCATTCACCTGTGTGCCCCCCATGCCCAGTTTGGAGATTAGGATATAGATGGTTCTTGTTAAATGTTGCTGAAAGATTGGATCTCCTTAAGTAACTTTAAATGACTTTACACACCAATATTGGGTCCCATTACCCTAGAAGTGTTATTCTACTCTTACCTAGATGACATTTAAAAATCCCTTCACATTGAAAAACAAAACTAAATGAAAAGTATGGTTGAAAGAGTTTATGGCAAATAGAGAGAATTTGGCTCTGAATCATGTTTTCCAATCCCTGCTGCACAGAACAAATTGTTAGAATCAGCATTTATAATAGAGCTTCAACTAAAGGCTTTGCTTTACAGTGTTCTCCGAGGTAATTAGAAAAATGTGCATGAAAGCGTGACACGTATAAATCACAGGTATATTCATCTGAATGTATTTTGTGTAGTTTATATTTATAGTTCATTTTGCAAAGCCAAATTTACTGTATTGAAACAGACAATTAAAGAAAGGTAAAGGGACTAGTATTTTCCCAGCAACTGCGATGTGCTGGGCACGTTGCCAAACAGTAAACAAACTCTATCTCAGTTAATCTGCTCTAGGGTAAATATTGCCAGCATTTCACAAATGAGGAAACTGGACTCTGAAAAAACTGAACTCGGGGCAGGGGAAAATCAATAATATATATTTCTTTGTTAACCATGTGCCAGTCTAATCAAAGTAACTACCCATTAAATCAAAATTATTTGTAGTACAGACAGAAGTTGAACCCAGTTCTCCTGGCTGGCACTTGAATTATTTTTACAAAGGTAATTTGATTTTTGAGTTATTTTGAACAGGACACATTTTACTGATATTTAAATTGCAGTATAATTTACAATGATGAATTCAGACTTTTTAAAAATAGAATACATCATAGCATCATTGTTCATCAAACCAAGGCCATAAATGAGAGCTCCCCTTTAATTTTCCTTGGCTAAATGGAGTCAAATGACTACAAATTGTGGAAAAGCATACACTGATTCAACAAAATTGCACTTAGAGACAGATCTGGTTCTATACTCTACCATAGTATTTTTAAAGTGTGTTCCCTAATGACATTAAGAGGTTGTTTATATTTGTATATGTGTATATATACTCATATATACTCACAGATGACACAAAAATTACAAATAAATGGTTGCATGTGTACATAACGGGATTCCATGTTCAAATCTTAGGCTAAAGAAAATTAAACACTCTTTTTAAATTATATAAATCCTCATATCTATTAATATGATAATAGGCTTTGTGAAACTCCAAGGGGGAAATGGAATTTGCAAAGTCCCTAAACATTTTTTATCCCCAAAATCTCTTTTACAAGAAACAGCTGTTAAATCTTGAAGTGTAAGTAGCCAGCATGATGCATCTTTGGAAATGTTTATTCATTTGCTTACTTATCAACAACACATGAGCACTTGCTATATACCAATCATTGCATGGGTGTTGAGGGTGCAAAATGATTACAACTAATCAAGACTTCTGCCCTCATGTGGCTAATGTCTTGCAGGGGAGATAATGTAGATAAGACAAATAAGTGAGATATGTATGATTGACTTTTTTGAGTGTTAGGAAGGCAAAGAAAAGGCTAAGGAGTATCCAGGCAGGACAGGAATTTGATTTTTTAAGTAGAGAGCCAAGGAAGTAGTATTTGAGAGAGTAGTATTTGAGTAAAGGTTGAAATAAAGGAGCAAGCTCAGTAGATACTTGGGGGAGGGAGGTTTTCAGGCACAGAAAAGCCTAAATTCAAGAACAAGGCATCTGTTGTGGGGAAGCAGAATATACAAGTGGAAGAGTTACAGAGGATGTGAGGTTTGAGAAGTTACAGGGACTTGGATCAGATATGCCCTTGTAGGTTATTGTAAGAAAGTTGGTTATGATTGAAATGGGAGTCATAGGATGGTTTTGAACAATGGAATGACAAAATTTGTCTGACTGCTGATGTTTTGGGAAAAGCTGGGGCTGGTCAAGAGGGCGACTTATAAAGATGAGGAAGGAGGCTATTGCATGGATCCAGAGCAGGTGCAATAGATATTTCATGGATCCAGAGCAGTCTGAAGAAAGACTTCAGCAGTGGAGTAGGTGAACTCTACACGGCCAGATTGCATTGGTGTTGAATTCTGTAATTCAATATGTAAAAGTGAATGCAATCTCGGGAGTTTGCCCAATTGTTGCAAGATCAGATATTTGGGTTTGAGAGAGAGAAATCCAGGAAAAGTCCAGGATTTGGAATCAGTAGTTGGACACGTGGCTGCTATGCATTAAGATGGAAAGACCTTTAAAGAGGGATCTTTGGGGAATGAAGGTTTCCTACTAGAATCTCATTTTGAGAGATACTAATAGCAAGATGTTTTTTAGGAATTCAGGTGCAAAGGTTTATCTGTCAGAGGGAATAGGAAAGAAGGCAGTAAATGTCACTCTGTTGCAAATGGTTTACACAGATCCAGCACAGGGGAATTCCAGGGAGGGAAGGGAATTCTGAGATTTAGGTGGTTAATCCTATCTAGTTCACAGCATTCTCCATGTGAGCTAAAATTCTGTAAATGAGTGCTTCCATGCTGCTGGAAGAAACAAACAAATATATAATTAAACAAATGGGAAAAATCATATTTCCCAACTCTAACTAGTTCCTACTCATTACTTTTCTTGGGGTTGAAGGTGGAGTTTTCTGTAAAACAGCAGTGGTGATTGTTGGGTACTATGTGGTAAATCTACACTTTCTCTGAAGGAATCTCAGTAAAAGTGGCTTCCAAGATACCCACTGATGAACAACACTCTACCTTCAGCACCTTCAATTAAACCTCTTAGTGGACTCGTTGCTGGTCTATAGATCTTCTGTTTTGACAAACATACCTTGTGGCGTCCTTCTGCTGGGCTGAAGGACTTCTATTCAGAGACTGGCGACAGCTGGTCAGGGAAGCCAACACTGTAAGTGAATTTAATAGACTCCATTCTCATGCTATGTGGGTTGCTATGGGAACCTTATTAGAAAATATGAGGACTACAGATGATCTGCCTTCTAAGTAGGACTTTTTTGTTTTCTCTTCCTAAACAACTTCATCGGCTTTTATGTGTAGTAAAAAAAGAAGTGATTTATGTTTTAAATTGTGAACATAGAGAGAGAAGCATATAAAATGTAAATGTGTTGCCTAAATAGTTATTATGAAACATAAACCTACATCAAGAAAAAGAAGAGTGTTAGCTATTTGGAAGGCAGTTACTTGCCCTTTCCTAATCACAGTACTTCCATCATCTCAAAGACAAAACCAAACAAAAGGGTGGCACCTGTGGCTCAACTGAGTAGGGCGCCGGCCCCATATGCTGGAGGTGGAGGGTTCAAAGCAGCCCCGGCCAAAATTGCAAAAAAACAAAAACAAAAAAACACACAAAAGCAACCGATACTTTCTTAGGGTATTCACCTTCTTGCTTGGGTTTAGCATTTTGTCACCAGAACACAATTGTTTATTAATAAGTTGGATTGATTTATTGTATGGTACATATACCTATATGAATGTTTATTCATCATGTTCCTATCTTAATTGATCTATTCAACCTACTGTTCAAGGGCATTTGGTTTGTTTCTACTTTTAGGATATTAGCAATAACTCTCCCTTCAGCATTTCAGTAGCCCCCTTTGTGTGTGTGCACTTATTTTGTTTCATAGTGTTGGATCATTAGATATGCTTCTTTTCAAATTTAATAAACAATGCACTTTTTGTGTGTTGCGGTTTTGATATTTGGCCATTTGTTTTCTCAAAGTGGTCAAACTGATTTCCACACTACCCTGAATTTTGGTGCTTCATTTATATTTGTTTTTTACAAGCAGGTCCTGATTTTTATAGGTATAGCAAGGTTACTAGATATAATCTCAATATGTAAAAATCAATTGAATTTCTCTCTAGCAACAACCAACTGAAAATGAAATTTAAAAACTGATACTTTCACAATAGCATCAAAAAACTGAATGTCAAAGGAGAAGTCTAATAAGGATGTGTAAGACTCCTAGGTAGAAATCTGTAAAATACTATTGAAAGAATAATCAGGTCATGTTTTTAGGAAAAAAATATAAATAAAGTGCTAAAATTCAAGTATGCTATACTTATTTATTGATTGTAACAATTTACCTAAAGGTATTTGTGATAGCATATAATTCATATCATCTGACTATTGTAAGGTATTTTTTCTTTCTTATATTTACATATTTAACAATTCAATGACATCAATGAAGAAAATTATGATTTCATATTTTAATTTGCTGGAAGAAATAAAATATATGCAATACTGTATTCTTAGAGAGTTTTAAGATTTACTACTGTAAAGATGAATTCTTCCTCAAGTTTATTTATAGATTAAATATCATTGCAACTATTTTATTTAGAAGCAAGAAATGAAAAGAGGAACAGGAACAGCCCTGATATAGCTATTAAAACTGACACCTTAATAATCAAAAGATGTTAAAAAGTAAAAATATAAGTCACAAACTAAAGTAAGATATTTTCAGTATATATAAGAATATCATATTAGTATTCTACAGATCAATAAAAAAATGTCAGAAAGTCCAATAGAAATATGGACATTGATATGAAAATATAAGAAACGTGGTAGTTGATGAAAAGATGCTGAATGTTATTTGGATTAAATGCTTCAATAAGAAAAACTAATCTCTAGAACTTTTAGAATACGACAAAGATATTTCACAGTCAATTGATAGGCAAGCTAGAGCAAAACAGACTACAAAAGATAGGAGTCAACCTCAGCTAAACTAGACGATGGTAGAATAGCTATTCGGATATTCCTGGGTATTAGCTGGGTTTGAGACAGTAGGAAATCTCATTTACTGTTGCCAATTTAATATCATTTCTACACACATACCATATAGACTTTTGCACATGTGCTTCAGAAAATTCCATGAATGTTCATGATATCATTGTTGATAGCAGCCAAAAAAATAAATAAATAAAAGGAATCCAAACAGCTATAATTAATAAAAGGGATAAATAAATTCTGGTACAATCAATCACTCTATAGAATACTGTGCAGCAACCAAACTAAAGAATTACAAAATATAATTCATCATAAATAAATTTCAAAGAAAAATAATAAGCGAAGTAAGCAACTTAATGAGCAGTGGTTCTCAACCTTCCTAGTGCCATGGCCCTTTAATACAGATCCTCTGGGTCATGACCTACAGGTTAAGAACCGCTGTTAATGAGGATTCTAAACACTGATATTCCAGACATACTGTTCACATTTGAGTGTGTGTATATAATTTAGATACATACATGCCTGTGAGCAGGCATGTGAATGCATGTGTACGTGTAGTTAATAAGTAAGGAGAAATGAGATCTATGTTTTCAGGCATAATTACTTGGTGGTAATTCTAGGTGTTATTTTTCTTGATCATTATCTGGTGATATGAACCTGGCCATGACTTACTCAAATTTCAGAAAAGTCATTGTTGAAAAGTCTGGTAGTTCTGATCGGAGGAGCTGGGCAATACCCAGTAATGGACCACTGATGTTAAATTTCTTATACAGGGCATGTGTGGTTTTATTTATATTCTATTAACTGTAGGCTCAACTGTACGCTAACCTTTTATATCCTTTCACATGTATGATATAAAATAACTTCAAAAGAGACAAAAAACTTTAAATGAGATAAAACTGCTACATAAATGTTTACAGAAGTCCTTTTAGATCAATGAGATAAAAAGTCTTTCAAGGGTAAACTTCAGGTTGCTAATTCTACATATAAACCAATTTGTTTCAGCATCTTCAGTTTTCTTTGGGCTCATCAATTTTGGAGCTCAGGTTAATGTGTAATCTTTCCTTATGTTCTACTTAGAATCCTCTAACTTCTCTACTCACCTTTCCCCCCTGTATATTTGTATTTTTTCTTCTAAGACTCAGTTTCTCCAGAGTATCTCCTCTGAGAAAGACTCTTGAGAATTCCTTCCCTGGGATTGGCACAATTCTCAGGCTCCACTAGTACCCTAGCTCATTTCTGTCATGGCATTTTCTGTAAGATATTGTTATTAATGCATGCATACTGTTCCCACTTGACCAGGAACTGCTATTCCAGGGCAGGAGGTGTGTCTCTTTTTTTTTTGACCCCCAGCTCTTAGCACTCTTCCCCTCATTCTGTGGATATCCAACATGCCTTTGTCAAATGAATTAAAGAAGTGAGGACAGGCACTGATTCTCTTTGTTCCCGAGAAGCTTAATCACGGAGAAGGCATAAACACGAAACTTCAAATAAAAAGTTTTAATCTTAGTTTAATACAATCTGAGACAAAAAATATGAAAGGCAATCCAGTGATGTAACATTTTATTTCTCAAATTAACATCATAAATTTAAAACTGTATGAATTTTTAGAGGAGAACTTGAGTGTCAATGCAAGTTTGAACCTCAATTCTGGTTTTTACTGGTTGGGTGAATGTCATTCCCTCACCTGTAAAATACAGATAATGATTCTATAATACGACACCACTGGGTGGCTGGGGATCAAATGAGATACTGAAGGTTATGCAGTCAACGAGTTGTGGCTGAAACAGGATATGCCTCTGGATTCTATGAATATTATCTTTCCAAGCTTGAGTGGTAGTAGAAGGCGGCAAGGAGCTGGAGTTTGAGTCATGTTTAAGAAATGAGGACAATTTGTTTAGGAAGTAATTTGGGAATCGGTAATCAAGTTTACGTGAGGGAAGGTCAGAGAGAAACGGGGCTGGCTTTTATTGAACCTGTTCAACATGCCAGTTGCTTGACCAGCATCTTTCTGCATTCTACCATTTAATGCCCGCAACCAGCCCCAGGGAGAGTCTGCCACACCCATTTTATAGTGAACTGGACCTCAGAGAGGATGAAGCATTCACTGAAGTTCACTCGGTTGGCCTGTTTGATTTCAAAGTTCCTGAACTTTTTCAGGAGATGGTTGAGGCAAAAGAGGAATCAGGGATCAGCAGAACCTTCCTATGTCTGGCAGAGAAGGATGAGTCTGGATTGTGAAGGGATTTGTGAAATTGTATCTATCTATTGCTTGTGAAATGCCTATTGATGGATGTAGGATGTCTAGAAGTAGATTTTAATGAGAGGAATGATGTTTTGATTTTCTACATAGAAATAGATGTGAACTTTAATATTAAAATATGTAAGTGAAAAAAGCTGCTTTTCAGAAAATTGAAGTCAGTCCCCTCAAATCTGGCTTGTGAGTCTGTGCAACAACCTCAAAGTAGATTTAATGTCATATTTATAACAAATTATAGGGATAGTAATTAGTTTGGAAGGTTGTTTCTCTCTTCCCAATGGATTATAGGAGGAATTAATTAATTAAGTTTAAGAAACCATCCCATATTTTAAAGAAACCTAGAGTCTTCATTCTTGTTTGCAACCAAGTCCTATGCTCGTAATTAGCAGGAGTCAGTCATCAGCTGAAATCCTCCTGACCCTTCATCAACTCCAGGCTGGTCCATTTCCATCCATCTGTTCACGTGAGATGAAATTTTCTTTGGTGAAAGATGTGAGAAAAAATGCAAAGATCACCAGCCTGGGCAGCTTTAACCATCCTAATGCCCTATTTACACCTCTCAACAACGATGTGATTTAAATGCAACAAAAGTTCTTAGAAACTTTTGTACCTTCATATTGATCTGAAATGAAGAAAGAAAAAAGAAGTTCTAAGTATTTGTTCCAGAATTTTAAAATAGACATGGGTTAAACCCCTTTTAGGAAAAAACAGATCTTCTTAAGCCACAAACTAATGCTTGAGAAAATGGAATAATTTTCATCAGAGTAAGCTTAAATGGTAAGTGATATAAGGTGGCTACCTCTCCATGAAAGATAACATTGCTCCATCACTAAACCGACAGTAGTACATAAAAGATCCATCTGGAATGTAACCTGGGCAGTTCTTGAAACAAATTCAAGGCTTCCTTGTTTCTGATCTTAATTAAAGTCACTAGATGTCCTATGTGTAAGGTAGTGATAGGAATGCTGTATTCTCTAGTTTTAAACAATATGATGATTTAATACTTTAAATGTAAAAACATTAGCACCGTGCTATATTGAGAAGGATAACATGTATGCACTTAGCACTTACTTTAGAGAGGAGGTAATGGTACAGCTCTCCCAGACTAGCAACCGGGGCCCTTTCCCTGAGCACCAGACTTTAAGGCATCTGATCTTGTGCTCAGCCTTCTCAGAGGGAGACCAGAAGGGCTGGAGAGTAAATGCCCAAGAGTGACCCCAGAAACAATAATAGGTGATGGATACATTGCTGAGCTCCTGGCCCCCCATTAGGATAGTCCTGAGCCAGTCCCTACATGGAGTGAGCCCCTGACCCACAGTGGTCAGGCACGCACTTGCTAACCTCCATTTATTCCCCTTCCTTCCCTCTCTCACTTCCACACTCCCTCACAGCACTTCCTTCTCTCAGAGTCCAGCTAAAACATGGAGCCCAAAGGGTGCGCCAATGATGACCATGTGCTTCATTCAAGTATGCCCTCCAAGGGTCAGAAGCCCAGAACTCCCTACTTAAGTGACCTGCGGATGCTCACAGGGCCTTTCCATCAGGTCTGACTTCCCAAGGGTACGTGGGTACTATTGTGCCCACCTGCAGGCCTGAAATTTAGAATGAGCTTGGAAATGCACACCGGCGGACTATGCACATTACACGGTGCCTTTCTTGTGAGGAAATGAGGGTGAGAAGGGAAAGGAAGCAGGCTCTGGGCCCAGGTCTCATCTTCACTCTTACTTTGGAATTCTCATACGTTAGGTGTGGGCCTGAACATGATGGCCAAGAGCTTTACTTCTGATTTCATCAGAGACACAGTGAATTATTGGTAGGTGAATGAACTGTTCTGGTCTTTACTTGTGTGTGAATGAGGGACTTGTATACATTTATTTATAGAATACCTACAAGACCACAGAGTTAATAGTCAAAGTCATTAAGACAGCAAGTGTCACACGAATAAAGGCCACCAAAAAAACCCATTTATTTTCTGGCAGAAACTGAATGCTTGCCCTGGGTGAGTTGGGGTTCTCATGCCACCTGCTCTAGGCCTCTCCCTACAGGTTCTTTTTTTTTAATTTTTAACAAAAAATTTTATATCTTTAATTATTTTTGCCTGTGTAGCCTGCCATACACTGATGACTGTATCAAATTCTTCCAATATAATTGTATTTTTATGAATCTTTATGTAGCATTAACTGCAAGTACAAGATTATTATTTTTTTTTTATTCTAAGGGTTTATAGTACATAGAATCCAAAAGAGTGTGGTAATGCCTATTATAATTTAGATAAAATAATTGAGATAATAATTGTACTTACAATATGAATATAACCAGGAAATAAAAACAAAATTGTCTCTCTAACCAGAGGTAAGGGTCTTAGCAGGAAATATATCGATATATATGTTAATAATTAGATATAGGAAGGTAGATGGTGTTTTTCCTCATGGTTTTACTTTTTTCCTACTGGTGCCTTTTTTAGAATCAGCTGCTTTGTCAGCCTGCAATCAGATTGAGCATGATAGAGTATTCAAGAATAAAGCTGTCATTTTTATAAGCCACATGCAATAATAGTTCAGCAACCAGCATGGTACTCCCCCACCCCCGACCCTGCCTCCAAATAGCTTCGTCATTGACCATGTAAATGTGTAGAGGGAAATATTTGAGGGATGTTCTTTTTAGGAAGAGGGATTACTAAATATTTCAAAATATCCTCAAAAAAACTTTCTCACAGAAACTGAGTAAATTAGGCACCCTCAGATCTTAAGAGGCAGGTCACTGCAATAAGGACACACAGGATACAAGAAATTATTAAGGTTACAGGAGGGGTAGAGGAAATTAAAGTTAATAACTCAGGATGTGAAAGACAACTTGATTACATCTCAAGTACAATTTCTAATCATCAAAATGGCAATGCTCTTATTTGAATAGCATTATCATCATTAAGTGTATACAGTAATTTATAGTTGATAGATTTTTTTTCTCAAATGTATTCCCATTTTGTGTGACAATACTAATAATTAAATATTAGAAATGTCTTCAAGATTATAAATTTCAAAATGTGTGATGCAATCCATTTGAACATAAACGTGGACTTCCTTGAAGTAACGTTATATTGGTATGGGAAGAAATTAGAACTCATCCCCTGCCAAATATTAATAAAAATTATTGAGCTTATGAGAAATAATAATTGCAATAAATTGTTATTTCTCATAATAATTGCACTGTGTCTGATACTCTAAGTCTTTCATATGCCTTGTCTCATTTTTTGTTTTGTTTTTTTTTGAAGTTTTTGTCCGGGAATGGGTTTGAACCCGTCACCTCTGGCATATGGGGCTGATGCCTTACTCTTTTGAGCCATAGGTGCTGCCTGCCTTGTCTCGTTTTTTAAAAATCACACTAGCCTTAGCAATCAAATAAATGGGACCCAGAAACAATACATATCTTGTCTAAGTTCAGAGGGTAAATGGTACATCTGAAAATCTAGTCATACCTTAAAGACTAACAGCCTCTGGGAGGTTACACACATTTTGACAAATGGATTAGTTTGAAGGAAATGTTTTTTTCATGGATTTTGCCTTTGTTTTGCTTTATTTGATGATGGACATATCAAGAATTGGTCTTGATGACCAGTAGAGCACAAAATGAGACCTTAGGAATGTAAAAATTCTAAGAGTTCTATAATAACTAACCCAATCTAATGAAGGAAAATATAGATTTTACCAAAACTTAGCAAAGATTAATTAATATGAATGCTTGAAATAATCAAAACTTTCAGAACTATGTACAAATGTGTCATAGTGTCTTTTGAATTGATTTAAAATGAACATAAGGTTTTTCATCTACTCTTATGCTGAGGGCACTTGCCTTTGGGTGTTTTGATACATGAGGGATCATTTACATTCTCAAGAAAAGGTACTATATTTATTTGGTTTCATTCTTTATCTTTTGAATATGTTTTGCGTATTTAAAATTACAGCAAATCTGAATTTTCCTTGTCTTTAAAATGCCTCTCCAATGGGTTTTAAAAACTCTTGGAGTGGAGGACGCTTTTATTGGCTGCTGATCCAAGTTCTTCTAACCTCAGAAAGGTGGAAAACAATGTAGAATGCAAATAATGACAGGCCAGAATGGAAGCTACAAAAAGACATTCATAAAAGATCCGGAATTATTTCTACACAAATGCCCAGAAGCCTCCATATTCTCCAAAATGCCAATACTGCTCTCTGCAGGATGAACCTTTCACCTCCACTCCCACCAAGCTCTGGGCAGGATCCTCCAGAAGAATAATAGTCCTTTTAATGATCCCCTGTAGCTCACAGCCAAGCAGCAGCAGAATGGTACCCATGGAACAGGTGAAGATTTCTTAAGCACCAGCAGTGATTTGAACACAATGGGATAAGGTCAAACAGAGCAGCAGATGGCTGCAATTACATGTGAAAGTCATTTATAATTGTGAAGGAACTTGATGGCGATGCACATATCCACATTTAAGTTATTCAAATACCACACATCAGTCCTCCCAGTTCGGAAGACTTGGGATTTCATAATCAGACAGTAATCACTGTCTTCTAAAAATCGCACTTGTTTTTATTTAAAGGCATTATAATAACTATGACTGCTAATTTAAATTAGAATTTTTGTATTCTATCTTTTCCTTCCCTTTTAGTTCTTAACATATCTGTGACTGTAGCTGAATGCACAGATAGTGAATTTATGAATAAATGGACATAAGCCACTCAAATATACCTGAGGTCATTTCCAGTAACATTATCCTATTAGCACATATTTTTCATACAAAGGTCTGTGACAATTAAGTTTTGTAAACTCATCCTAGAAAATGTGCTACCTACCCAATGCTGAATATCACTATTGTCACCTTCAAAGTGCTCCCCTTGGAAAGCTATGCCCCAACACCAGCTTCTAGTCAACCTTCAAAGCAAATTTGGGACTCTCGTTCTGGAATGGCCATCAAAGCTGTCCTTGAAGTCCCAAATATCATCAAAATACCTTCATTTCAATATTTTCTTTATCTTAAGATGAAGAAAAGAGTCGTTGGGGGGGGGGTCCAGATCAGATAAGAAGGGAGGATGTTCCAATATAGTTATTTCTTCATTGGCTGAAAACTCCCACACAGATCATGCCATGTGAGCTGGTGCATTGTCATGATGCAAGAGCCATGAATTGGCTAAGATTTTTCTGTTTGTCTATCAATGTTTACTTGGTTTGCGAGGGTTCTCACAACCATCCAACAATTTTAATGCATAATTCAATGAATTTTTGCAATGTATTTATAGCTCTTCTTGTTACTGGCCACACTGACCTCTCTTCAACAGTCATGCTGTCGCTCTTTCCAGAAAAACATTTAATCCATTTTTTGATTAGATCATAACTGTGTACATTACTGAATTATGGGTACAATGTGCTAATTTTTTATACAATCTAGACTGTTCACATCAAACTGGTCAATATACCATTCACCTCACTTATGCAATTGTTGTGTTTAGACATTTATATTCTACTTTTAATATATTTGACATGTACGCTTGCAATATATACAGTAAGTGAGATCTGACCAATTACCCTCCTCCACTCGTCCCCTTGCCCTCCTCTTCTCTCCTTCTTTCTGAACTATAATTGTGTTTTATCTTTCATATGAAAGTGTGCATCGTTATATATTGATTTCATAATAGTATTGTGAATATTGGGTATTTTTCTTCCATTTATCCATTTGTACACTTCCATTTTCTTTATGGCATTATTCTTATAAACTTGGACTAACATGCCCTGATTTCACTTCTGCTCATGCCAAATTTAATAAGAAATTTATGAATATTTGTTTGTTGCTCTAATTTTTCTGTTGCTAATTCAAGGTCTGACATTCTCATGACAGCACACAAAAACAAGTAACAGCAACAATGAGCACCACTCAGCAAGACTCTGCCACCTGTCAACACAAACACAACTGTGAGACACTAATATATCAGGGTTATGAAACCCTACTGAGTTGTTTGCATAGTGCTGCTGACATAAGTACTTGGAGACAAGTTCACAAACTTAATTGTCGTAACTCATATAGCACATATCTTATCAAATGTTGATAAAAGATGAATTATGTATTAGTATCCATATATGTATATTAAATATATATGCATTTACATATGTATTTATTTGTATTTATATATACACATGTACAGTTGACTCTTGAACAAAACAGATCTGATATGCAAATTTTTCAAGAAATAATATAGAAAAATTTTTGTATATTTGTGTTAATTTGAAAACAATTTCAGATGAACTGTAATTATCAAAAAAATTAAGAAAATAGTATGTCATGATTACATAAAATATTTGTAGATACTAGTCTTTTTAATCATTTACCACTGTACAATATACAATATATACAAATCTATTATTATATAAAACATTAAAATGTCTCAGAATTTAACTCACTCAAACATAGGTTATAAATGGTAACATTTACAGTGGAGATAAATTTAAACAAATATAAAAATGCAGAACTAAATCATAATTGCTTAAAATTAATTATATAACATACCGTACTACTGTAATAATTTTGTAGCCATCTCTTGTTGGTACAGTGGTAAGCTCAGGTATTACAGACATCCCCTTGATGTGATGCTATTCATCGGCAGTGAGCTCTTAATCCCCCTAGTAAATTTTGTGTTGCAATAAAAAGTGATCTGTCACAGCTCTCGTGTGTTTTTCATTATGTTTAATGAAATACTATAAACCTTGAGTAACACCATGAGACCCATGCGAAATACCACTAACGATACTGGTGGTGCTCCCAAGAAGCAGAGAAAAGTCATGACATTACAAGAAAATGTTAACTTGCTAGGTATGCACTGTAGCTTGAGGACTGCAGCTGCTATTACCCACCAATGCGGAGAGACAATTCATCTTGCAAACACATGATGTAAGCTCATAGCATCAGTAAACACAATGGAGTATTATAAATGTATTTTCTTTGCCTTATGATTTCCTTAATAACATTTTTCTCTAGCTTGCCCATTGTTAAAGTATAGTATATAACACATATAACATACAGAATATGTGTTCATCAATCTTATTGATAAGGCTTACAGTCAACAGAGGCTATTAGTAGTTAAGTTTAGAGGTAGTCAAAAGTTAGACATAGATTTTCAACTGCACAGGGCTCAGTGTCCCTTATCCGCATGTTGTTCATCATACATAGGCATATGGTATTCAGACAAACAAGATTTCAGCCCTAGGCAGTGAAGTTTATACTTACAGGTGTCTTAGCTCTGGTTTCTGTATAGTCTTGTCATCACCATCCCACTGAACCCTGTCACTGTACATTATCAGCTTGTACTTTAACTGTTTTTATGTTTCTTTTTTATATGCAGAGTGGAAATTTTAAAATTTCAGATATAATATAAGAGATGGTGGCAAGGTAATCACAGCTCCTTCTTATTATGTTATGGATACTTACTGGTCATAGAAACAAAAAGTGACTATCTTCTACTGCTCTCTTTGAACTGGGACATGGAGGATGAGCACCTTTAAACAAGCCAAAAGCAGGGAGTGGGAAAGATATTTCATACAAAAAGCATCTAGGTGAATTTCTAAAAGTAGGAAAGTATGGTTTGTATATGTCTTTGTTGAAACAGTGTTCTTCAATAATTTGTTTATACCTTGGGAAGCAGAAAATGTTATTTGTAAGGTATAAAGGGATAGACTGAGGGATAAGTCAGATGTTTGAAAGGAGTTTTATGATAATATTTTTATTTGATCTTTAGATTATACAATTATGATAATAAAATATAAAGTATTAGGATGATATGAATTTCTTAGTTCAGAAACTTCTACCCTTTCACCACGAATTATTTGTAAAGTTCGGAAAGAAGTTGAGCTTCCTTCTATATAAAACAATTTTTATATCAGATCATATGTTTGAAATGGATCCATACAATTCCTGATTAATACTCCTTAATGGTAATCTTTTCAAACTTTTGATTGCCACCATAGTCAAGAAAGTAATACAAACTATAGAATAATTTTATAACCATTAGAAAATTTACAGTAGTTTCCTTTCTTTCATTGATAAATGTAATGTTGAATTTTCCTGTGATAACTCAGTAAAACTTTTTTTTGACATTTTACTTATGTTTACTAATTTTTTTAAATTTCAAATTAATATGGGGGTACTATTATTAGGTTATGTAGCTTGCTTTAGTAATATTGAAGTCCAAATTGTAGTTGTATCTTTCACCCAGGAAGTGTGCAATATACTCACACAATGTACCTGTTGGGAGGGAATTTGTCAGACCCTTCTCCCCTTCCTCTGCTTCTTGGATTCCATGGAGTTTTTCTCTCATGTGAACATGTAGTTGTTAATCTATTAGTTCCTTAGTACTGAGTGTGTGTTGCTTGCTTTTCCATTCTTGTGACACTTTGCTTAGGAGGATATTCTCTAATTCCATCTAATTCCAGGTTATTATGAAAGTTACAAAATCTCTATCTTGTTATGGCTAAATGGTATTCCATGGTATACATAGACCATAATTTATTAATCCATTCATGTGCTTAAGGGCACTTGGGTTGTTTCCACATTTTTGCAATTGTGAATTGTGCTGGTATAAACATTTAAGTGCAAATGGTTTTGTGATAAAATGCCTTCTTTACTTTGAGGTAAATACCCAGTAATGGGATTGCAGAATGAATTGGTAGGTCTACTTTTAGTTTTTTGAGGAATCTCCATACTTCTTTTTAGAGTGGCTGTACTAGTTTGCAGTCCCAGCAACAGTGCAAGAGTGTTCCCTTCTCTCTATACTTACCTCAGCTTCTATTGCATTGGGACCTTGTGATGTGGGTCATTCTCACAGGAGTTAGGTGATATCTCAGTGTGATTTTGATTTGCATTTTGCTGACGATTAGGGATGATGAGCATTTTTTCATGTTTCTTGGCCTTTAGTCTGTCCTCATGAGAAACTTTTTCATTCATGTCTCTGACCTGTTTTTTTAATGGAGTTGTTTGATCTTTTCTTGTTGATTTCCTTGAGTTCTTTGTAGATTCTGCTTTGTCTGAAATATACCATGCAAATATCATCTCCCATTTTGTAGACTATCTCTTTGCTTTGTTGATTATGTTCTTAGCTGTGCAGAAACTTTTTAACTTGATAGGGTCTCATTTGTTTATTTTTGTTGTTGCTAATGTCCTTTGGGGTCTTCTTCACGAATTCTTTGCCTAGTCCAATATTTTCTCATACTTTCTTCTATACTTTTCATAGTTTTGTGTCTTATGTTTAAATCTTTTATCCATCATGAGTTGATTTTTATGAGTGGTGAGAGGTTTGGGTCCTGTTTCAGTGTTTTACATGTGGCTAGCCAGTTCTCATAATAGCATTTATTGAATAGGGATTCTTTCCCCCAGTGTATGCTTTTGTTTGCTTTTGTCAAAGATCAGATGACTATATGAGGCTAGCTCATCTCTAGATTCTCTGTTCTGTTCTGCAGATCTATGTCTCTATTTTTATGCTGGTAACATGCTGTTTTGGTCACTTCAAATAGACCTCTTTATGAGGAATCCCTGATAAGTTTGCTCATGGCAAAACTGGAGGGAACAGATCTGGGAGTTTTTGACAACTCTCAAATCTTACCCAGACCTATGTCTTTGTGATCAATACCTTCCAATTCACTGATAACAATGGTTAAAAATCATTGTTCTGCTTTGTTGGAGTTTAAGATAAATGAACAAAAATAACAGGAAATCAAAAAAGTAGATGGAAAAATGATTTCAGCAGACTGCAGTGGTTATAATGATATCAACAAATATACCATTAGCTATTTTTCCTTTGAACTGTCTAGAGTATTTCTGATAAATATTTGAAAGCATTTGTTGGAACTGATTGAGAACAGCCTAATTCTAACAGAATCAAAACATATGAACTTGAACAACCCAATGTTTTTTTAAAAAATATTTTCCTAGCATATAGAAAGGATAGTCTAAATTTACACTATGACTGATAAGAGTAGGTTCTTTACAATTCCCTAGAAAGTAGGAAATGCATCTAATTAATTGTGTTGCAAGCCTGAGTTCATATTTTGATTGGCTTGAATTCATTTGTGAGTAGCATTTTAAAAAGGAAGTTTGGATGTGGTATTCGTTCATTTAGTATTTATCTATAATCTTTATATTTATAGTGTCTTTTTGATTTGCAAATATTCATATGTCTGTTCAAATTGGTGTATTTAAAACATTGATCACACTGGCCTAGTATCTAGTCTGTTCAATGTATCTATCGGTTTCTCTCCAATTGCCTTAATCCATTCTCTGTAAATTGATTTATTTCCTATGCATCTTTTCCCATGCCTTAATCTCCTAATTTTCCTCATTTTTTCATAAGGGTTACTGAATGCTTCTAATTCATTCCACCAAGTTGATTGTTCAGAAATTTGTCTTCTAAAATAAATATTTTGGCATGAAAAATCCCCATTTATATTTAAATGTTTTGTTCTATATTTTAATTGTTTCACTATTTTTCTTTTATTGAATTATTATACCTATTAAGTTCTTCTGTAGCATAAGTATCTTGGGGCAAGTCCTCTTTTCTTTTGATTGCATTTTCTTTCAGAATTGGCTTTCACTTTTCTTGGTTTCCAAACTTTTGTTTTCCTGGGAGTTTTTAATAAGACTTAAATCTTGCCCAGACCCTCTTATGTCCTAAGTGATCAATAACTTTCAATTCGTTTATGCCAGTGGTTGAAAAGCTGTATGTCAGAGTGGAAGATGAATGAGCACAACTATTGGGAAATTAAATATTTCTAATATTTCTTCATTCCTTCTGACTTCCCCCTTACTTTCTTGCTTCATTTCTCTATAAAATTTGAATAATTGTCAAGTTATTTATTTTCATTTGTTCATATTTAAAGGGTAGCTCTGTCTGAAATTTCTATTTGGACAGAGGCTCTAAGGAATGGCTCCCTTCAACCCACACAAAATTCTAATAAACTTTCTGTTTTCTCCATGAGCTTTGTGTAGATGCTAATTTTGTTGCTTAGAATATTCATGTAGCCTGAGGGCAATGGAATGGGTAATTGGAAAGCATAACTGTGGCTTTTTGTAGCTCTTGTTGATAGCCTAGGCTATGTTTGTCAACCTCTCATCAGAATTACTAAACCTGGTTTACCAGGAGCTGTCCTACTCCTGAGGCTTCATCCTATTCCTGCTCTAAAACTTTCTGCATCTGGTGAGCTCCTCTGGTACTCTCCAGGATCTTGCTCAGCTCTAATTCTTGAGTAGGACAACCAGTAAGAATCTTAGGGCTTTATTCCCTTTCGTTCTCAGAACTGACCCTGCAGAGAAGATTGGAAGGGTTTGAAGTTCCACACATCATGCCATAATCTATGCTACTTTCCTTGGCAGTGATATTAAAACATCTTGTGATATAAGATCATACTCTATTCCTTTTTTAGTCACCACTATTGAAGTGTTGGCTTTCATTAAAATATTAATTTCTATGGATGTTGGCGAAGTAAGATTTGCAACTTGGGTTTGCCCTATCTTCTTTATCCAAAAATTTAATTCATTTTAAAATAGCTGAACAGTTTGACATAAATGTGATTTCAGAATTTTCAACATTAGAAGAATAAAGAGTGTGCAAATTTGGCCTATTTCTGTACTACCAGATAGAATTTTGAGACTCCAAGAGGTCATGAAATTTAAATTAAAACATGTTCAGTAAAAAAAAAAAAAATGGTTTTGTCGCCTAGATAACATGATTAGCATCTCTTTAATATCCTTTTCTCATTTTTGTACATAGGCATTGATCAAATAAAACCAAAAATTTCCATTTTTCTGAAATAATTCTCCTCCAGAAAGAGTGAAGCATATAAAGTCACTTAGGCATTTAAAGGAGCTAAGAAACCTATAGGAATCAATTTGGACAAATATTGGTTCTTGTGCACTGTTTTATTCATAGTGCCTTTAGAAGGCATGATAGTGATTATACACATGGGGAAAAAGAACAGGGAAATTAAGAATGATGTTATTATGTCTTAATTAGTAATTGTGTAATGAAAATAAAATAATGTAAATTGAATGGTTCCTTACAACACATTGCAGAGAGAGATCTAAACTACAGTCAATACAAGTTAATTTGGATTGACAATCTCCCATTATTCTCAATTACCTCATGAACTAAGAAAATGTTCTTGAACCTTCTCTCAGAATGGCTTCAGTGAGGTTCCCTTTCCTTGGCTTTTGACCTCTCTTCTTGCATTCAAAACCATGGGGATTCTTTCCCTTGGGTTCCAGTGTACTGGAGGAGAAATTCTTATTAATCTTTCAATGTTTAAAATAATACCTGCCTGTATTTACATCACATTAACCAGGAGATTTTGGAAGATCTCCTCTGTAAAATTCATATTTTATGGAGTTGAAGCTCCAATCTCATTTCTCAGTTTTCTAGAACATTTAATTAAATCCCACTTTTAAGAGCTTGAGGGTCATGGATTCCTTTGTCATCTCCTCTTTTCTGAAGTCAGGTCACATTTTGACAAATCTGTTATTAATCAGGACTATGTAGTGTTGATCCAGACTGTCTGGAGGTCATTAAAAATCATTAATGGAATAAAAGAGATATTAATTCATCAGAAAATATTTAAATGTTCCTTTTCTTAAGCTAAAGTCTGTGTTTTAATATTACTTGGGTTTATGTAAATTTTGTGGTAGCTTTTGAATAAGAAATATATGTGAAGTATATTGCATAATATGCATAATTTATAGACTTTTCATTTATTTTCATTAACACAGAAACTTTAACATAGTTTCATTAACACAAACTTTCCCATTTAATTTCACAAGCATGTTTTAAGTACTAATGGTATTTACAGGTACTGAGTATGAATAGGAAGTAATGGAAACTATAGAGCTTACTTTGGGGAATGTGAAGTGTACATGGGTACACAAAATGTACAAAAAATTTTGAAATCATTTAATATGTATTTCTCAAACTAGGTATGCAATGTTGTGCTGAAAGTTTTGACTCAGCCTGAATTCTAACATTTACTAGACGTTGCCCTTCTTTGAGCCTGATTTCCAATCTTCTCCTGGGTTCATAACAGGATCTCCTTGCAGGAAGACATTATGGATATAAAGGGTTAATAAATGATCCTACTTTCGAGTAGCTTTGCAATAGCAGAATTTCCTTTCCCCAAACCTGGGGAAGCATGGTGCAAGAAACTTTCAGGTGTCTGTGTGATTCACTGGAAACCAATTCACAATATTCTGCAAGGCCAGAGGTAGAAGCTGCCATCAGGAAGTGGTTCCAATGTAGCCTGGGACAAGTAAGCTGATAACAACTCATTTGGGAGGAACAAGGTGGCGAAGGATGAAGGATAATGTCTCGGTGATGAGCAGGAATTCAGTCATGGTTCCACAGGATGTCTTCATACCTTTCATTCATCTCAAGGAATCCAGACATGTTTTCTCTGAATAGAAATCCGTTCGGTCCCCTGAACATTGCAGTACACCTTGACCTAAAAGGAAGATATACTGAGACTTGCCAAGTTTGGGGAGTGAAAAGCACTAATTTCTTGTGTTAAGTGGCAAAGCCAAGCAACTGGTGATTTATGGCTGCCAATTATCACATCGTTCATTAATGGTGATTACTAGGCCCATCTGAAAATAAAATGGTAATCAGTGTAAAAAAAGGAGCACACCCACACTGCCTCCTTGCTGTTCACCTGCAAACCTTTCCAGGAGAAGAAGAAAGACACTGAGGGAAGCCAGGAGAGTGTACTGGGGCTGGAAAATGAGCTCCTAGTCAAGCTGAGCTGCTGCAGCAGATCCTGTCAGGCAGAGAAGCTCAGCTCCACGCTTCGATGCCCTCTGTTTGCAAAGAGATGAAAGAGTTGTATTTGGGGCACTCTCAGATTGTTCAGAATGTTTTCCAGGGCAGGAACTGTGGCAGTCAGTGATGGAGCTGGTAGAGGCAATGTGGTGAGCAGGCACCACGACCTCTGGTGACCATAGCTCCTGCACAGTGCTGCAACTTTGGTCTCCTGGGGCCTACTCCAGCCAGACACCTGGCTGAGCCTCAGAAAGCTGAGACTACATCTTTCACAGGAAGACATGATTTCACATAAGAACGGATCAAAAGACACACGTACAATTTCACCTTTGTTTGTGAATGTCACACTAAACATCTCTGGAGGATAAGCTGTGAGGCAAACAGGTCTCCTTTTTGTTGCTGTCAGAAGTGTTACGTACTAGACAGTCTCCTGTGCAGAGAAATGGATTCTTGACGGCATTATATTGACTCCTGGTAGCAATTCACACCAGGAATTCTGTAGAACAGTAAAGTTTAAGCATCCCTAATCTGAAAATTCAGAATGTGAAGTGTTCCAATATCTAAAATTTTGTGAACACTGATATGATGCCACAATGGGACATTTCACACCCGAGCTCATGTGACCAGAATCAGTCAAAACACCAAGGTGCAACATGTAGTTTATTTGGTATCTGCAAGGGCAAAGATAGGTCTTCAGCCTCCTGTAACTGCATTCTCAGATTCTTTCATGCAGTGCTGACAAAGTATTATAATGGCATGTGTGTCAGGTTCCCCACAATGTCCTCCACAGGACGAGGCCTACATATGCTATGCACTGTGAGTTTTGTTTATGTTCTGCTCAGTGATGTAAAAATATTGTTGAATATGTTATCCTATGAATAATAGTGATCCGAAAAAGAAGAAGCATTTATGTTTACCTGTACAACAGAAGTTCCAACTGTTGGAGGAACTAGACAGCGAAAATGTGAAACATCTTACAGAATAACATGATGCTGAAATGGCCACCTATGTAAACCTGAAGAAACAGGATAAACCATTCAGTTCTATGCTGAAAATGCTGAACAAAAGTTAGGGAAAATTGGAAATACACTGCATAAAGTTAAAAAGGAAGATCTTGATCGTGTGTTGCGATCAGGCTTCATCAGCATCATGGGGAGCACACGCCACTTATTGGTATGCTGATCTTGACAAGCAAAGATCTATCATGATGAACTGAAAATTGAAGGGAGCTGTAAATATTCATCAGGCCAGCTACAGAAATGTAATAAAAGACGTAGCATTAAGTTTTTAAAGATTTCTGGTGATATAGCATCTGCTGATCATGGAGAAATAGACAAATTCATTGACAAGTTTGCCAAGGTCACCAAGAAGAAAATTTGACACCAGACCAAGTCTATTATGTTCATGAAACATCACTGTCTTGGCTCTTGCCCTTGGAAGACTCAGACTAAAGCTGATGAGATAGCCTCTGTAGGAATTCAGGATACTAAGGACAGAATAACTGTGCTGGGATTTGCTAATGCAGTAAGCATGCATACCTATAAACTCCCTGCAATAGGCCAAACCTTTTGTTCTCACTGTTTCAAGGAGAAAATTTCTTACCAGTCCATTATCATGCTAACCAAAGGCATGGAACTAAGAACATTCTTTTCTGATTGGTTGCATAAACATTTTATACAAAGTGGCTTATGATTACTGCAAGATTTTGTTATTCCTTGACATCTATTCTGCTCATCCTCCAGCTAAAATTCTCATGAAAAATAATGTTTATGCTATGTGCTTTCCTCCTCGTGTGACCATTAACTCAACCACATGACTAGGCTATCTTTAGTTCAATGAAGATAATTGGATCAAAAACACTTTCTTGAGCAGCATGCAGCAGTGAACCGAGGTATAGGTATGGAAGGTTTTCAAAAAGGGTTTAGTTAGAAGGATGCCATATATGCTGTTGCCAATTCTTAGAACATAATTGTGGATGCCTGGACAACCTCTGGCCTGTGACAGTGTTTCATGATGATAATAAACATGATGATGTCTTTGAGGGATTTCATATGTGAACTGAAATAAAAATCTCTGAGCTCCTGACATGTGCAAAAAATATGCCCCCAGAGTCTGTCAGGAATTTAAAGAAGTAAATATCAAAGAAGTTTTTAACATTAATAATGAAGCCTCAGTTGTTCATTGACTGATAGTGAAATATAGCTGAAATGGTTCTGAATTAAGAAGATTGTGATGGTATTGATGATAGAGCTGTTAGAACTGCAGGAAAAATGCCTGCAGATGACAGGGTGAAAATGTGCCACGAGCTTATAGAAGAGCAAGTGCGGCTGGCATTCAGAAACAAGACATTTTGTTGGTTTATAACATCAGAGAGACTTTTAAACAAAAACCGTTGTTAATGAGAAAGATGATAAAATAATCAATACAAATGAAAAGAGAAAATCATTAAAGAAAATCTATAGACACAAAAGCTGCCTTTTTGAAAATCGATAGACACAAAAGCTGGCTTTTTAAAAAAAGAACAATAAAATTGATAAGCCTCTAGCAGGCTCACTAAGAAAAAAGGAAGAAGACACAAAATACTATTATAAGAAATGAAATAAGGACCATTACTAACTGATCCTGTGGGTACTGCAAACATAGAAGGAATATTATCAACAACTCTATCTTCACAAACTTCATAATTTAAATAAAATTTACTAATTCCTTACAAAGACACAACTTACAAAAGCTAGGACAAATAGGCAATATGAATAGGTCTATATTTATTAAAAGGGTGCAAACAATAGTAATTTTCCAAAAAGTAATCTCTATGCCTTTGGGTTTGGTATTCAGTTTTTAGGTATATCACTGAAAACATGATCCATGAAAGAAAAATTCCACTGTGGTCAGAAAAGTTAACTGGTATGATTTCTATTTCTTGGATTTAATTTTGTTTGTCTTTCTTGAGTTCTAATTAAGTATTTTCTGTGACAGCATTTTATTTTCTCTTTTAGCACATCAATTATAGTTTTATGACAGTAATTGCCTAGAGTATAATAAACATTTACCTCTAATCTAAGTCCATTTTCAAATAACACCTTACTACTCTTCCATAGTACAGATAACTTATAGCAAAGTATTTCTAATTACTCCTTTTCATCCTGAATAATATTGCTGTTATTTATTTCAGTTATCTATAAGCTGTAATTACTTAATACACTGCTGCTGTTATTTTTGAATGGTTATCTGTTAAATAAAAGAAGAATAAGACAAATAGGCAAGGTGGCTCAGGTCTGTGATCTTAGCCCTTCAGGAGGGCAAGGAGGAAGGAAAGCTTGAGGTCAAAAGTTTGAGACCAGCATGAGCAAAAGTGAGACCCCTTCTCACCAAAAATAGAAAAAACTAGCCAGGTGTGGTGGCAAGCACCTGTAGTCTCAGCTACTTTGCTAGAATGAAGGATTGCTGAAGCCCAGCAGTTTGAGGTTGCAGTGTGCTATGATGATGCCACTGCACACTACCTGGGAGAATGGGGTGAGACTCTGTCTCAAAAAAAAAAAAAGAATAAGACAAACATGTTATTTTACCTTTATTTTATTTATTTATTTATTTATTTATTTACTTTTATTGTTGGGTATTCATTGAGGTACAAGAAACCATGTTACACTGATTGCATTTGTTGGGTAAAGTCCCTCTTACAATCGTGTTTTGCCCCCAAAAGTTGTGATCTAGAGTGACGTTTTACATGCGTGTTTTACTGGCTAGGAGTCAGGCTATTTTTTTTAGTGTTTGCTGTGGCTGTAGGTGTGAGAGACAAAATTTCCCTCTAGTACCCTTGTTTTTGCCTCCTTTATCGTCTTTAGGCTTCCCTAGAGAGTTCTTAAATATGTTCTGAGACTTATGGATCTTTCATTTGTTTTCCCCTGGCATTATCCAGGAACCCTATTTATGGGTAGTAGTTATAGTGAAAGAGAAAGTCTTCTATAATTCTGTGAGCAGCCCTCAGCCCTCTGATATTTTAGTGGGCTTGCACGCCTGGGCTGGATTCGTCATAAGTACTTTTCAGTTTTATTCTCACCCACCTTCCCTTAAATGAGACAGGCAGTCTAAAAGGTCTGAACTTGGATATTTCCCTTCATTTATGTTGAATGTCAGAGGGGCCTGTAGTTGGATATTTTTCATGGGTGTTAGGCTCTCATACAGTGGTTTTCCCTGAGGAAAGTCCTTTGTTAAGGAGACTAGAACTTCTAAGGATATTTTAAGTGATCATTTTTCTTTTTCCTCTGCCAGATACATTAGGGTTTTTATTCTCTGATCTTCACCATGAGAACCTTCAGGGGCTCCTGGAAGGAAAAGTCATGACATGAATTGTGGGGGCCCTGCTAAAGCTGATTCCCCAGAAGTTTTTATATTTCCAGCTTGGCCACGTTCACTGTCGACCTATTAATCAGTTGATATTTAAGTGATCTTACCAGTTTATGGCTTCAGCAGTGGCCAATAAACTGTGACTCTCTGTGATCACCTTTCTCTCCAGTTTTTAAGGTGGCAATTTGCCTTGGAACTTCAAATCTCCAAAGGCTTTAAGAAGGCTTATTTATTTTCACTTTGCTCCACTGTTTTCTTGTTGTGAGGGTGACAGCAATGACTTCTGAGTTCATTACAGGTCAAAGAAGAAACTGAAAGTTCTATGGGACTGTATTTGATAACAAAATATGAATTTATAGAAATCAGGAATAAGTTTAACAATGATTAGATGAAATGTCAATGATAGTATTTCAGATTTCAAATGAAGTAAATTTTGTATGAACAAACATTATATTATTTTTAATAAGTCATATTCCTAGTTCATAGTGATAATACATTTTTATATTATTTTAATTTAAATATTTTAATGTGTAAATTTTATAATCACTAGGACAATAATACAATGGAGGTAATTGTTTTTCACTTCAAAGAAAAAAAAAATGACACAAAATTTCTCCCTGGTGAGATTTTGGCTAAGCTACTAGACCCTCATGTAAATGTGCTATATGAAAATCTGAATATTTTAAAATTGTTAATGCATGAGGTCTATTTTAGGCAGGTTCCACAATTTAAATTTTATTAACCAAGCCTACAAAAGACAAATAATTTTTATCATGAGTACTAGTAAATGTGCAAATTCATTTCCAATTTCTCTTGTATTTTAATTTCTATGATCTTGTACATTCAACAAACATTTGTCTACAATTCTGAAATTACACAACTGTAATGAAAAAATGCTGTAGTTTTTGAGATCTACTGAACAAGGTTATTTTAGTTCTAGATCACAATAGCTTTTTTTGTTTTGTTTTTAAGAGAGTTGAATTTGAACTTGGTTCCATATATGTACAACTTTGCAATGCATAAAAGAACACCGTTGATATTTTAACAAATTTGTTAAGCTTGTTTGTCCTTATTCTCATTGTTTTACTTTTTAAGAAATGGCAAAAATAAGAATTTCAGCCCAGTGTTGTGGCAAAGTTTCTATATGGACCTTATGTAGAGTCAACCACTTTGTAGTAAGGAAAAATTCTCTTCCATTCAGAGATATGAGTAAACAAATACATATTAAGCATGATTGTACATTGTAGGGATCCTTAATTACATTTTTCTAAAATGCCAAGTAAACCGTAAAAGTTCACAGCCCCATTTTAAATTCCCTTCCGTGAATCACAGCTGGAATTTCTTCTATGCAGTGATCCATTTTGACTGCAGACTATACTGAGGAAGCCTCCCACTCTACACAATGGTGACACTCATCTGTTCTTCAGGGAATGTAATCATATTGCTGAATTAATGGAGCTTTAAAAGACTTTGTCAGTAAGGAATTTAATAAGGTGGGAGAAAATTAAATGGGGGCCTCGCATTAGCCCACTGGAGAAGAACTGAAATAATTACTGTGCGGTTTCCAATTTCATAATATCACGCCAGAGCCACTGAACAAGCTCACAGATCTATCATTTCCTCACTCATACTGTGGTCTTTTAAATCTCCCGAGAGTATGACATCCTGACCAAACCAGGAACCAGTGGCTATGACAAAGACCTCACAAGCAAGTCACGGTGATGAAGCAGAAGTGATAGTCCCAAGCAGCAACTCCACACTAGCGAAGCTCTTATTGAAGGAAGCTGCTTTTCTCCCTCTTTGGAAGAGCTCTGGTGTGCATCACAGATGGACAGCTGATTTCCTAGCAAACCTGGGATAGCTGGGGCACCTACACAACTGGCCCTTCTAGCCATGATTTTCCCACCTTTCTGGTACCTGTTCTTCCTACTCCTTCCCTTATCCCCCACTCCTTTGCAGGTGCTTGGGATCCTGGCTGGACCCTACTTCTGGCATATTTTGTAATATCTTGGTTATCCTATATTAGGTTCTGAACTAACTCAATTAATGAAGTCTGGTCACTGTCTTGCAGTCTTGGAGCTAAAGGCTGAGTTCTAAAACTCTAAATACAATTCAGAAATTGGTGTTGGCTTGGACCAGATTTAACCAAAGCAAACCCTTGTAGAAAGCTCTGGACTAGGCTGTCAACCGGCCCATGACATGAGTTGAAATTGAGGAGTATATGCACATATTTCCCCCTGGATTTTTTTTTTAACATTTAGCAAAGTAAAAAACTGAAAGTTGACATTTTCTCCCCAAAATATGCTCTAATCACCAGTGACAGATTTAAAAATAAAAGGCTGAGCTATTATATTTAACTTGGCGAGATCACACACTCAAGAACAAGTTTCATAAATATTTAACTTTCCATTTACATATGTAATACGTGGCAGACATTCATAGAGTTGGTGATACATGTATTTGTCTGGAGAGAGCAAAGCCTTTGCATTCAGAGGCCCTATTTCTGTATCCCTGTTCAATACTGATACTGGTGTGGACCACCAGTCAGGACAACTGAGAGGGCTTTTGATACTGGAAGGACGTCAAGTGCAGGGTCAAAGTGAGAGAGAATTCTCACATGAAGTATATGTAAAAGCAGATAGACTTGTTGAAAGCAAAGCACACTTCTACAGAAAAGAGGAGAGCAGAGTGATCTATAACAGAGATTTGACCCCTAACCCTCCAGGTACTCAGTCTTACAGGGTAACTTCTAGAAGTTGCCATGGCATTTGTAAACAGTCATGGTCCTGGTGGGTGTGATATTTACTGTGAGAGAGCAGAGAGGAACAGTGCCATCCCTACTTAGGGTTTGTCCTTTTATGCAATTATAGGCTAATAATAACCTCTAATAATATGCTAAGCTGGGTCTAGAATATTCATAGATTTTCTGAGAAAGGGGTGGAGGAACCCTCCAGGTACTCAGCCTTACAGGGTAACTTCTAGAAGTTGCCATGGCATTTGTAAACAGTCATGGTCCTGGTGAGTGTGATATTTACTGTGTTAATGAAGGTAGTTCATTTAGGGACACTGTCACTTCAATTGTGTAAGTGCCCAATTAAAGGAATTCCCCACTTTACCTTAGATAAAGATATTACAGTCAAGGTAAAATAACTAAAGCGTCCCTATTTCTTACGTTTATTTTAACCAAGCATATTCATTTTCTGATGATTTTCTTATCCCGTGGACCTTTTTTTTTTACCCCTACCCCAACTGTTGGCAGGGTGTCTGACTCCTGTCTTAATACCACCCTCACCAGAAGATTGTTGGCAGGCATGTTTTGTCTTTCTCAGCCTTGTGTGTGTGTGTGTATAAAAATACACAAAAAATGGACAAATTACAATGTTATCTTGAAGGTTAAATAAGATATCAAATAAACACCTTAAATCACAGGGCCTAACATGTGAAGGTTGCTCAGGGAAATAAGTTATCTTCTCCTTTGTCAATATTCCAGACACCTTGTTTGGCATTCTGAATAATGCTGAAATGCTAACTCTGATCATTGTTGGTGAGACCTGGAGCACTGGGATTTTTTTTTTATTATCTTTTTCGCTCAATTTGAAAATCCTAACTTCATGGGTTTGACTTCTCTGCCTTGGCAGCTTCTCACCCAAGGGGCGCTGACTGAGGGGCTTTGCTTTTGTCCTTTCTATAAATAAGTTTACATGACTGAGCTGGGGGAAGGCAGTGAATCACAAGATTTCAGACTTGAAGTTGTGGAATAGCTGCGTGACTTTCTGTGACTCCTCCCAAGCTCAATTTCATAAATGGAAAGGGGAGGGTGACACAAATTCACTGGGCTGTTGAGAGAATCGATTAGCATTCTCTAAGGACTTGGTATGGTGCTTGGTGGACATTCAGTTCTCAGCAAGCCAATTTTTTTTTTTTTTTTGAGACAGAGCCTCAAGCTATTCACCCTGGATAGAGTGCTGTGGCATCATAACTCACAGAAACCTCCAATTCCTGGGCTCAAGCGAGTCTCCTGCCTCTGCCTCCCAAGTAGCTGGGACTACAGGCGCCCACCACAACACTGGCCATTTTTTGGTTGCAACCGTCATTGTTGTTTGGCCGCCGGGGCTGGATTCGAACCGGCCAGCTCAGGTGTACTTGGCTGGTGCTTTAGCCCGTTGAGCCACAGGTGCCAGCAAGCCAATCTTTAATTCTCTACTCCCAATACTACCCATACTTGGCCAGTGGTGATATGAATATATTCTACCAGCATTCATGTGGCTACCTGATAAATTAATGGATGTGAACGTTGTAGCCTGTTCTGAGGGAGGGATTCCGGTGAACCATTGATGATGCCTAGTTTGCACTGTGATTGCAGCCTTCTCCTCACACTTTCATGGCCCTGAGGAAAAGCCCTGTGGTCCATTAGTTACCTCTTTTCAACTCCTGAGATTCGAGGACAATTACAGCAAACTGATCTCTCAATGGGGCAAATGCTGAATTCTTGGAGTTAGCAAACCTTAATCCCTCAGACTAAGTAGAATAGTTTTAGATGAAAAGGAGCTGCCAAATTTAGCATATTTATACTAAAAATTGTTCATTGTTATTTGTAATTCAAATTTCACTGAGTGCCCTGTATTTTATCTAGCGATCTTACAGTCCTATGTCTCTGAAGTGACACTCTCAGGCAGGCAGGATACCATTCAACCAATCACTGGGCCCCATAAGCCTTTTCTCTGATAGACAAGTCTAGTATTGTGTGTCTGTGTGTTCCCATTAAAGATAAGAAATGTGAAAGTCATCTACATTTGCTTGAAGAAGCATCAGCATTTACGATGGGAAAGCTGCCTAACTGATGTGACTAACTACCACTGTCTTTCAGACTCAGGTTGCAAACATAAAGCACTTTACAGATTTGTGCACCCTTCCACGATAACTCTCTAGACTGCCATTGACAGAGGCCTGCACCAGAGAGCAAGCCCGTTTCTCCTCAGGGTCCCTTCTAGTCTCATCTCTTAGCTGCCAATCGAAGTTCTTCTGAGCTTTTTTACTATGTGACACAGAGTTAAATAAGCAAGGGATGGGCTCAGCGCCTGCAGCACAGTGGTTACAGCGCCAGCCACATGCTCCGAGGCTGACACATTCGAAAACAGCCTGGGCCAGCTAAATAACAAAGACAACTGCAACAACAAATATCTGGGCATTGTGGAAGGCGGCTGCAGTCCCAGCTACTTAGGAAACTGAGACAAGAGAATCGCGCTTAAGCCCAAGAATTTGAGGTTGCTGTGAGCTGTAACGCAACAGCACTCTATGAAGGACAAGATAGTGAGACTCTGTCTCAAAAAAAAAAAAAAATAAGGCTCGGCGCCTGTGGCTCAGCGGGCTAAGGCGCCAGCCATGTAAACCTGAGCTGGTGGGTTCGAATCCAGCCTAGGCCCGCCAACCAACAATGACGGCTGCAACCGAAACAAAAATAGCCAGGCGTTGTGGTGGGCGCCTGTAGTTCCAGCTACTTGGGAGGCAGAGGCAGGAGACTCGCTTGAGCCCAGGAATTGGAGGTTGTGTGAGCTTTAATGCCATGACACTCTACCCTGGGCGACAGCTTGAGGCTCTGTCTCAAAAAAAAATAAAATAAAAAAAAAAATAAATAAATAAGTAAATAAAAATAAGCAAGGGATGGGGTTTAGCCTATAGAGAACACAAGGTATTTTGAAAACTGGTGATGATACTGACACAGGAAAGTGACTCTCAATGTTGGGAGGCACTTAAAGTTCAAGGGCTGGGGGAGGTTCCTGTCTTCACACAAGAAAGAATTCAGGAGTGAGCTAACAGTATGAAGCAAAAACAAGATTTCTTCAGAAGCTAAGGGAATGCTACTCCTCCATAGAGCAGAGGCCACTTCTCCCTGCAGAAGGGAACCAGCCCCCTTGTTCCTCTTGTTTTTCTATTTTGTTAGTTGTTGGAGCATAGGCTAATAAGGGGAAGGATAGTTATGGAAGCATGGTGGTGTCCTGGAATCAGGGTGGTACCCTCTATTTCTTCATCATCTTGGTTCTAACAAGTAGGAACTTGCCCATCTCTATCCTGATTTGATCACAGTACTTTGAAACTTTGCTTTCTGACTCAGGTAATGCTGCAGCAGCGTCCACATGCTACTTAAAACAGTATCTGCCAGTTCCCTGTCTCAATGGAGTCCACTCATCTCAGAAATACCCTGAGTTGCCACCATGGATGAGTAAAATTTCTCAAACTGCCCATCCATTTGCCTGTCCCAAATTTAAAAAAATTTTTTCAGTTGAACTTTAGGAAAAAAAAATGTCTGGAACCAGAGCCATTATCATATCCATTAAATGACAATGTAAAAAATTTAAATCATCACTACATTTCCTGGCTGATATAGCTCTACTTCTATCAGCCATAATACAAGACTTGAAATTTCTTTCTTTTCTTTTTTTTTAATCATAGCTGCGTACATTAGTGCAAACAAGGGGTACAATGTTTCATATACAATCTGAAATGTTTTCATCAAACTGGTTAACATACCCTTCATGGCATTTTTTAGTTATTGTATGAAGACATTTGTATTCTGCATTTAGTAAGTTTCGCCGGTACCCTTCTAAGATGCACCATAGGTGTGGCCCCACCAATTACCCTCCCTCGAAGACTTGAAATTTTAAAACAGAGAAGGATATCATAGCTCATATCAATATCCATTCTAACATGCATGACTGCATTTTGACTACTTGAGAATCTCTTAAAAAGTTTGCTCATCAGTGAAGAACTTGACTGCTGGGGAATTTGGATGACAAAATGCAAACAGAAATTTTTATTATTGTTATCTTGTGATAGTAAGAATGGGAAATAGGCAATAGAGTCAGATGTAGGTCTGAATAGAAAAGTAAAAGATTATTGTCTTAAGACAGAGTCTCACTTGGATGCCCTTGGTAGAGTCTCGTGGGGTCACAGCTCACAGCAACCTCAAACTCTTGGCCTTAAGTGATTCTCTTGCCTCAGCCTTCTGACTAGCTGAGACTACAGGTGCCCACCACAATGCCTAGCTATTTTTAGAGACAGGGTCTGCTCTTGTTCAATCTAGTCTCGATATCCTGAGCTCAAGCAAGGCACCCATCTTGGCCGCCCAGGGTGCTAGGATTACAAGTGTGATCCATCACGCCTGGCCTGTAAAAGATGTTTTAAAATGAAAATAGGGAGACTGCCAGTTTCTGATTTCAACATTGAAAGAGATCAGAAGCTGTTTTTTCCCACCCTTGCAATATGTAAAAGCTGGACAAACTGAAACTCAATGACTTTTCTTGAATTCACTAGACAAATGAGTTTGCAGGGCTAAGTATCACCCTGAGACCTGGAGAGACCTGACCTCTCATCCCTGAGATGTACTTTCCTAGAACAAAAAACACTGAAGCCCAGATTTGGTAGGAACATATGAATAGTCGTTTTGGACCAATTACTAGAGGTTGAGTGTGGATTAGCATGAGAGTGAGGAATTTACTGAACTTTTAGTGTCAGAGTCCATCCCCTCCACCTCACACACATTCCCTGTGCTTTACTTTGGAGAGCCTCACCAGGTTTGCATGAGCATGATCCAACCTGCCTAAAGTTTTCTCTATAACAAGGACATCCTCTCCAGGAGGTCTTGCTCCAGCCCCTTCCAGCTTTTCTGAAGGTGAAGGAGTAAAGAATAGAAGCGCTGGTGACGTTCACAGGCCAAAGACAGAGGCTACTTACTAATCATCTGAGATTACATTAGAGAATACTTCCTCTCCTCTACACTTCACTTCCACACAAAGAGGGCTCCAGGATAGCAGTAATAGCTTGCAACTGCAAGAGTTGCAGGAAACAGACTCCTAGCAGGAGGAGTGCTTGGGCAAGGTTGAAATCAAGAGAAGAGACAAAAGCCAGTATGTTAGAGAAGCTAGTAATCTCTGACACAAATAAATAAATATATATAATATATATATTTAAATAAAACTCAATTCCTAACTAGATCAACATTACATCTTCACACTGGACGTTTATTTATGCAATTTCTATTACGTGATACAAAATGTTTGGCTTTCAACAGAAAATTATTAGGACCTGCCAAAAGGCGATAAAAAGCATATTCTGAAGAGAAAAAGAGAGTATCAGCACCCGACTCAGGTATGACGCAAGTGTTGAAATTATCAGGCATGCTATTGAAAAAATGTTGGTTATAGTGTTAAGAGCCCTAAAGCAAAAAATAAAAAAAAGTGGCCAACATGCTACGCACACAGGCAGAGAGAAGGAAATTCTTAAGAAAGGATAAAAAGGAAATACTAGAGAATAAAAACATTGTAATGTTTTCTCCCATTCTGTAGCTTGTATGTTTACTTCCTTGATGATTGCCCTTGTTGTGCAGAAACTTTTGATTTAATTAAGCCCCACTTACTTATTTTTGTTGCTGCTGTATTTGCCTTTTGGATCTTAGTCATAAGTTCTTTGTTGCAGTTGATAACTAGAAGAGTTTTTCTTACATTTTCTTTTAGCATTTTTGTGGTTTCAGGTCCTCCATTTAAGTCTTTAATCTGTCTTGAGTTAAGTTTTAAATATGTTGGAGATCGGGATCCTGTTTTCTTCTTCTGTATGTGGCTATCCAATTGTTCTGCAGCATTTATTGAGCAAGGCATCTTTTCCCCTGAGTCTGTTTTGTCTGCTGTGCCAAAAATCAGTGAATCATAACTGTATAACTGTATTTCAGGATTGTCTGTTTCATTGGTCTGTCTCTACCTTTATACTGGTGTACGCAATGTTGTGGTAACTATAGACTTGTAGTTCAATTTGAGGTTAGGGAATATGATAGCTCTGGATTTTTTTCTTTTTGCACAGGACTGGTTTGGCTATTTGGGCTCTTTTACTATACTGTATGATTAATTTTCTAGATCAGGATTAATTTATCTATATCTGTGAAAAATAACATTGATATTTTGATAGGAATTATACTGAACTGGGAAATCACTTTGGACTATGTGGACAAACTATACATCCAACAAAGGACTAATATCCAGAATCTACAAAGAACCCAAACTAATCAATAAGAAAAAACTAATAACCCTGTTAAAAATTGGGCAAAGGACATGAACAGAATTTGTTTCCAGACAAATGACCAGCACATATAGCAAAATATTCAACATCACTAATCATCAGGGATTTGCAAATTAAAACTATGAAGAGATACCACCCTAACCCTATCAAAATGCCATTTATTAAAAAATCAAAAAACCATAGTTGTTGCTGTGGATGCAGTGAAGAAGGAATGCTTATACACTGTTGAAGGGACTGTGAATTAGTACAAGCTCTATGGAGAATGATATAGAGATGCCCCCAAGAGCTAAAAGCAGAAGCAAAATTTGATCTAGCAATCCCACTACTACATATTTATCTAAAGGAAAAGAAGTCATTGTATCAAAAAGACACTTGCACCCAAATGTTTATCACACAACAACTCACAATTGCAAAGCTATAGAATCAACCTAGGTGCCCATCAATTGATGAATGTATAAAGTAAATGAGGAATACTACATGCACCATCAAATGCTACTCAGCCATTAAAAGGAATGAAATAATATTTTTTTATAGCAACTTGCATGGAACCAGAGACCATTATCCTAAGTGAAGTATCTCAGGAATGGGAAAACACCACATGTTCTCACTAGTAAGTGGGAGCTAAACAGTGGGCCTAGGTGGTCATATAGTGGTAGAAAGGACATTGGAAACTAAAAAGGGATGGGGAAGGGAAAGGATTGAGGGATAAAAATGTACCTATTAACAGTAAGTAACTGGATTCATCTCTTGGTTCTCTATTCTGTTCCAAACATCTACCTCTCTGTTTTTCTGCCAGTACCATGCTGTTTTGATCACTATTGATTTATAGTACAGTCTTAGGTCTTGTAGTGTGATTCCTCCTGCTTTGTTTTTATTTCTGAGTAATGTCTTGGCTATTCGAGTTTTTTTCTGATTCCATATAAAACGAAGTATTATTTTTCGAGATCTTTAAAATGGAGCTTTAATAGGAATTGAATTAAGTATAGCAAGCAGACAGCCCTCAGAATGGGAGAAAATATTTGCAGATTATGCCTCCGACAAAGGTTTAATAACCAGAATACACAAATAACTCAAATGTATTAGAAAGAAAAGATGATTTCTCACCTGAGGGTGAGAAAAGGACTTGAAGAGAAACTTCTCTAAAGAAGCCAGATGCATGCCTAAAGACACACGAAAAAATGCAACCATCCTTAGTCATCAGAGAAATGCAAATCAAAACTACTTTGAGATAGCATCTAACTCCAGTAAGATTAGCCCACATAACAAAATCCCCAAACCAGAGATGTTGGCGTGGATGTGGAGAAAGGAAACACTTCTATACTGTTCGTGGGAATGCATACTAATACGTTCCTTTTGGAAGGATGTTTGGAGAATACTTAGAGATCTAAAAATAGACCTGCCATTTGACCCTATAATTCTTTTACAAGGTATATACCCAGAAGACCAAAAATTACATTATAACAAAGACATCTGTACCAGAATGTTCATTGCAGCCTGTTCATAATTACTAAGTCATGGAAGAAGCCTGAGTGCCCATCTACCCAAGAATGGATTAATAAATTGTGGTACTTGTATACCATGGAATATTACGCAGTCTTGAAGAAAGATCTCCATCTCTTTATTGCCTACAGTAGAGTACCATGGCAGGTGCTCTAAAAAATATAAAACTTTACCTCTTTTGTGTTTACATGGATGGAGCTGGAACACATTCTTCTTAGCAAAGTATCTCAAGAATGGAAGAAAAAGTATCCAATGTACTCAGCCCTACTATGAAGCTAATTTATA